>JAHKKF010517090.1:0-10045 GCA_019740295.1 Labeo calbasu | reverse complement strand
TAAACCAAAAAAACATTGGTTTGGCCAGGCTGTAAGGCAACCTTAAACCAGGAAAGACCAATCAAATATCTTAGGCTGGTTTACGTTGTTACAATAAAAAGCCGTCTAATCACGAATTATATCAGGTAATGTAATCATGATAACCATTTAATAAAGATCATAAACAAAAAACTTTAGCATGGCCAGGCTTTAAGGCAACCATAACCCAGGAAAGACCAGCAAATATATTAGGCTGGTTTTCATTGTTTTAATAAAAACCCTTCTAACCACGAATTAGACCAGGTAATATAATCAAACAACTATTTAATAAAGATTAAAAACCAAAAAACATTAGCTAGGCCAGGCTATTAGGCAACTGTAATCAAGCAAAGACCTTACAATAAAAACCCTTTTAACCACGATTTAGACCAGTAAAGGTAATCAAACAACTATTTAATAAGACCATAAACTAGCAAAAACCAGCAAATATCTTAGACTGAATTACGTTGTTATTTTCAGCAGTGAACACTTCTCTTTCGCTATATTTAGCGTTATACTATCAGCTATCGACCTGGAAATTGTATCAGTAAAAAGAGAAACCTGTCATTTTTAACAAATACAACAATTTTTGTCATTTAGAGTGTAATAACTTGCATAATAACACTTACTTTAACACTGTTGACAACTGCTGCGTCTGTGAACCGACCTTCTTCCCAGTGTATCAAAGCACTCCCGCGCTACAGTCACACAAACACTGCGCATGCGCATTGACGTGTCGGTCATCCAAGGCGCTCTTTGATTGGCTAGAAGTTCTCGGGGGCGTGGTCAGGAACTGTAATAATATAACAACATTGCAAACAGTGGTTGAAAAGGTCGAAAAGTCAGTCCGTGTGTTGTCACTGTTAGTAATGAAACGTTAAAGAACCCGCAAAAGATAAAACAACAATATATGGAGAAGAAATGTGTTTAAATCACAGTTCCAGACTGCCAGTAAAGAAATAAGAGAGGCGATTTTGAAAGTCTCTTGGTCTGCCCCACATTACTCTGGTCTAATTAAAAACCAGTACATCACTGTTAAGTAAAATTGGACCCAGGGTTATGCTGATTTCCATATGCAGATCTATCTCCGCTGACTGCAGCTTTGGCCATTACCATGCATACATTTAAAAGCATCTTTTTCAGTCCCCGCATGTGAATGCAGATATCTCGATTTGATAATCTTTCATGTAACGGCATGTCGGGATGTTTAGGTAAAAGCAACATATGTCGTCCGATTTTCGTTTTTTAGCTGTTACATCTACGACAAAACACGAACCGATGTCATTTTGTAGCTTCTTCGTATTTTTCAAATTATGGTTGCGTCTTGCGGTACATAAGTGGAACTGTACAGCTGAGCGCGTTCATGGACAGAAGGTAAGAAAGACAATTAAAGTCATGTTGACACTAACCGTTTTCGCTGCCCGAAAGGGAGGAGAAATCTCACTAAAACGCTCTCCACCCTCTCAGGATGTGATTTTGTGATGTCTAACAAGAACAGGGCACTGAAAATGTACGTCATTTGCATAATTGTTATATTTGAAATACTTGCGTGCATGCAGAGACAAGAAAAAAATATTTACAAAACATAAACAAAGGTTGTGTCTCAAAACCTAGCAAGCCCCCTACTTAGACAGCATTGTCCAGATTTTCAGACAGTCAAAATGTTCAAGTGAGTCCCATTTTGTAGCAATTTCTTTTAGTGAAGTGATTAGGTTATCCTAGAGGCTGCCGCCGTCTGTCTCAATCTATTAGCTCTGAATAATTTACGTCCTTAATTTGTGAATGAAATGATGTTCCTGTATAATCAGAGCACGAGGACGTGTCAGGCAATATGCTGATTAGTGTGCATGAACTCACTGCAGTTGTAAGGATGAGATGAGCTATTGTCTATATGTTGCAATATATTTGGGGCGTACGGATGTATAGCCTATTTCGTCTCATTATCAACAGGTACGACCCTTGTGAAAATAAAAAGGAATAGTTTAAGGGCATATACAAAGTAGAAATGCAAATAGGCTTGAAAAGCACGCCTGCTTGAAGGGCATCCTATGGCTATTTAAAACAATTAATTTATGTTAAACTAGTTATTTGACCTTTTTAAATTCAGTTTCATTAAGTGCAAAAACGATTCTACTTTAGTTAACCATTAAAAGGCCAGGGACATAAAATACCTAAATTAATTTATAATATATAATTTCTGTTTTCTAATGCAGTGGGACTTATTTATCTTCTCTTTTCCCTCAAATATTGCTTTTATTTTCAGTTTTACAATTTGTACCCGCTATAACATCATAGTTATAAGAAGCATGGGTTTATTCGGAGCAATAGCCAACAATACATTGTATGGGTCAAAATTATCGATTTTTGTTTTATGCCAGATCATGTTCCATGAAGATATTTTGCTACCGTAAATATATCAAAACTCAATTTTTGATTAGTAATATGCATTGCTAAGAACTTCATTTAGACAACTTTAAAGGCAATTTTCTCAATATTTAGAATTTTTTACACCCTCAGATTGCAGATTTTTAAATAGTTGTATCTCGGCCAAAAATTGTCCTATCTTAACAAAACATACATCAATGGAAAGCATATTTAGCACCTTTTAGATAATGTATGACTCACAAAAAATTGACCGTTATCACTGGTTTTGTGGTCCAGTGTCACATCATTCATAGCATGTACCTCAAATTCTCACCATGCTGTCATACTTTTAGTTAAAGATGGTGAGTTGATGCTAGATTTTTCATAAGTCACTTGACCTAAGTAGTTTTTTTTCCTCACAAATTGGACCCACATGTTCATTGTCCCATGCCTGTTTCCACCAGGATGCAAAGAAAAACCAATAAGGGTTAAGTATAAAACAAGTACTCAACAGAATAAATCCCTGACTCTAATAGGTCTACAAAAAAGCATACTTTAAAAGTGACATACAGTTAAACCCCCACAATGAGTTTAAGTAATGACTCATATTTTACCCTTATTGGGTTCCTTCCAAAAAAAGATTCCACCATTGTACTTCAAAACGTTCCCGTCTCTTTTATCTGAAGGTGCCCCCCATGGCTTCGTCTTGATCAATTAAACTGCTGAAAGGCCCTCTCCCTCAGCCTTTTCAGCACAGCGCTTTAGAGAAATATAAAGTTATCAGTCGTCCTAAGCGATATGAGGGGGGAAAAAATAAGTAGTTTGTCTATAAAAATGTCCAGGTGCTTTATCAGAGTCCCTGTAGGCCCTGGGACCCTTGTGCTGAATGTCCGCTCTGTGGAATGGATCATCTGTGTGGCAGACCCCTGGCCCCCTCCTTCCTCACTTCCTCAGGCCGAGCAGCTTAGTGGGAACACGTCCCGGCTTTACTAAAAGATTGACTGGGCGATTTTGAGGAGCAGGGAAATTCCATTCATACTCAAGTGCATGCAGAAATACTGATATAGTACATTATTTTGAATGTGCTTTTCATATCACATCCGTTCTCAGCCAAACCACGCAACCAAAATCAGTCCTTAAATGATTCCTCTTAATATTAATTTCTGTTATTATGTATATAATGACGTATAATGGAGCTACGTATTCCACTTCATTTTAAAATGCTTTCTGAACTCTGTGCAAAGAATATAGTGAAGCCCTGCAGATGGTGAGTGAGGGTAAAGTTAGATAAATGCATCGTTTGCATGCCAAGAGCAAGTAGCGATAGCACTGTGTCTTATTGCCGAAGACATTTGCATCGAAACCTGTAGATAGAGCGTGTAGGAAGAAGTTGCGTGGGTGGTTGTTATTCGTTTCTGTCAGAGAATCGTGACCTAAGGTGATGGACTTCAGGATTTTTCTACTGTGGCGGACAGGTAGTGTTTGTATGAAAGAAACTTCACACGGCTTTCCAGGGAAAACTTTCAGATAGGTTTACGATGTGGAATGAGAGATACTGTAAGTGTTTGTAAAACGGACTGTTTTAGTGATAGTTATGATATCATGCCTAAATATCTATTTGTTTCTCTTCTGTGTATTTTACTTTATTACAAATCTGTACATTGAAATGCAATATTTTCATTTAAAAGCACTGAAAGTAAAAGTATTGAAAACGCAGTTTTACTTCAGAAATCAAACAAGAAAATTTACATTGAACTTGTTTGAACTGTTGTATGGTATTGTATTTAATTGCATAGCAAAATTGATTTTTTTATTTCCTTACTCTGAAAGTAAATTTGAAGCCTGTCCTTTATAGGTTACATTATTAATTATTAGCAATTTAAATATTTGTTCATTCCGTTCATTGTTTTCCCATTATTCAATTAGTATTATCCTTTTACTAATACTGCTACAATTATTTACTGTTTGATACTGGCAATACACCATCATGTTCCCCACCTTTGCTTAGCCTTTTGTATGCATACCTGCATGTTACCAGCAAATATCACTCTTTCATCTCTTTACTTTGCTGAAACATCCTCTTTCAATTCAGAATGTTACTCTTGCTCCTTTGTTCTTCTGTTTATTATACGGTGCTTTACATGAAATATGCATGAAACACAAATGGACTCTCCAGTTCATAAGCATTTTCATAAGTGAATATGCCCAGTGCAGATATTCATGCGGACACACAAACTCTCACTTTTCAGATCATGCTTCTGGTTTTGTTGCCTGTTAACTCAAGAGTGTTTTCAAGAGCAGAATGGTGAAATTTGTAGACTAAAACAATTCAGACACTGAATTGTTTAAGCATATCGTGTACGACTGAGTCTAAATCGCTTGATTGCTATGACTATGTTTATTTAATGCTGTAATTTTTTTTCCTTACAGCCTTTTTGTACATATTTTCCTTTTTCATCTCTTTACCTTTGGTATATTTCATGTTTTTATTTCATTTTTTTTAACTGTAAAGGAGTGTTTTCAGACTTTCAGGACACTTTTCATATTAATCATATCAGTCTTGTTTTATTTTATTTGATAATACAAATGGTTGTTCATTAATTAATTACAATTTTAGAAATACTGAGAAAACTAATGAGAAATATACAGTACTTCAGGCCCAAACAGGCCAAAAACAGGCCAAAAAAGTTTCTATAGACCCTGGTTTGTGAGACAGTCTGTAAAGATGTAGGTGTTCTAATTCTTTCATCATGCCTGTCCAGTTGGCCCACATTAATAATAAATGTACTTTCCAGCCATTTAGCATAGAACTGTTAAAGTGTCACATTAACATCGAGCTTAAGCAGGATACATTCTTGAAATAATACGACTCCATTTCAATGAGGCGACTTGCAGGACTGTACTTTTTGTTCGGACCCAGCGGTGATACCCCCCTTCAGCCAATCAATGCATTTCAACCAGTCACTAGTCCTTTTGAACTGTTGAAAGGCTTCGCTGAATGTATGTATTTAAGAAAGAGTGCTCGCAGCTCTTAATTATTACTATTGTGAATGGCAGGGCATGGATTGGAGAGGCCCGCTGTGCGGCTGCGGCTGCCCACACACCGCTGCAGTTGCACGGTTTGGCCGCCGGAGGGCAGCGCGGGACCGGAACCGAGTGGCGGTGGAGGGAGGGAAGGCAGGCGGTCGAGAGATCGCTGCTCTGCTGCTGGCCGTGCAACACGGACTACAGTTCATCTCACGGGTCAGCGCATATTTTAAACAGCCTTTATTACCCTAACCCAGACCCCCGTTTTCCCCTCCCGTTTCTAAATCCGTTTACTGAGGGTCTTTTATAAGCAGAAATGTGAAAAGTGCTGACTGCTATTCCCATTTTGAGGATATCTGACTTCATCAAATTACAGTTGGGTTTTTGAATATTTCATATTTGATCAAAAGCCCTTTACAAGCTGCGCACACACATGCTGGCCCACATGGGGCATGATCAATTTTTAAAACTCCAATCATTATGCACACATTGACCCACAATGCCCACTTTAATTCAGGTATTTATTAAGAAACCTTTGCACCTTTTTCAAAGGTGCCTGAAGCCTTTAATGAAAGCTTAGACGTATCGTGTGTAGCATTAGCCTTTTGTGCTACAAGTTGTGCGATTCATGCTCTCTTGTTGCTATCGAACGGCACGACGCTGCCGTTCCCCTTTTAACCCCCCATCTAAAACACTTTAAAATGGCCAGCCTAGGACGGAGGCCAATATTGGCCTTGGCTGTACCTTGAATAATGAATAATTCATCTGTTTGACCTTTAGCTGAAGTTTATTGGAGGGTGAAGGCGTCCTGCTGGCCTGCCTGCTGCCTGGCCCAGCTTGAGCTCTGTTTCCCCTCTCAGTCATGTCCCCTTCGATATCCTCGCCTTCTCTCGCTGTCGCCAAGTGAGGTGTGAGGACACAAAATGTCTTGACCATCAAAGTTCCTCGCCGTGTCTTGGTCTTATGTTTTGACTTGTTCTGAAGGTCAGGTTTGTTACGTCCACCTCTATTAAACATAACCTCTGACCCACCGTGAGCTGCTCGGTATCGTGGGATCATCCTCCTGTTGTATGTCTATTTGTATGGCTTACATCCAGCGTGCAGAACGACAGTGAGCGATTGCTCTGAATTGGTTGCACGTTTGTAGAACTACGTTCGTTTTCAATTAATCCTCGATCCCAGCGTCCCATCGGTCCCATGAGCTCCTTCGCAACGAAATGGCTGACTGGACTGTTTTACCTGTCGCCTTAGGCTGGTGCTAAATGTCATTGACATTAAATTCCCTCTGTTAAGTCTGATTTAATTGTGTCACTGGCGATTTTTGTCCTCAACTGGCCAAATATGTCAAGTTCTGCTCGTTCCATTTCCCTTAGCTTATGCTCTCAAATGGGTTATGTCTGCTCATCCTGTTTTGCAACATTAACATGTCCTTCACAGCTAAGACTGTGGGATTGAGTGGTTATCAAATAGGTACTTTCAAAATCTCTATATATTGATAATTTGTTTGAAAACATTTGCATCTGAAAGGTTTTATCCCACATGAATCCCCAAGGACACCATCAAGCATAATTTGTTTCCCTCTAAAAGAAATGCTTACTTTTCTCCTATTATCCAGAATTACCCATCCGTATATTCAAAAAGTTAGAGCTAAAGATTTAAAGACGCAGAAGATTTAGAGTTTGAATATATTGTAAATGTGGCAACGGCTCTCTGTAATAGCTGATTAATTGGTCAATTGCAGAATTTATATGCGCAACAAAAACATATGTTATTTTCTTGTCTCTCTGTCACAATGCAAACTTACAACAGTCGGTTCCATTTCATTTTCTCCATACTAGAACTGATTTTTAATGATAACTTGATGATAAAAACAAACCTATGAGGTTGTTAATCAGTGGAACATCTTATTGTTGAAGCCATCAGCATGCATAATTTTTGAAATGGTTGTGTATAACAGTGTAATTTCTAACTGAAAAACTACATTACCCATGATTCTGCAAAGAAATCTCCACCAATCAGAGAATCGCGACAAACAAATCATGTCCATTTCCATTAAGCACTGTGAATGATGTAACAGAGTCAGTCTTCCTGTACAAAATTTGTGTGTACAGTTCATTTTTTAATTTGATTGTCATTCGCAGTGCTTCATGGGATTGTAGTTATTTTCTTCATTAAAGCTGTCGCACAGTCATGTACTTTTGTCGTTTTTTCCCCCATTTTTTGCTTCACATCTTAGTTTGTAATGTTGTAATTCACCATTTTATAGGGAAAAAATACTGGAACCAAGGCCACTAAAATAAATGGGTGGTCACTATTGCACCTCTTTACGCTCGAAAAATGCTGGGTAAATATTGGACAAAACACATGCTGGGTAATTTTGACCCAGCTGGTTGGGTTAAATGTTTTTACCAAACATGCTAGTCAACTATAAGTCAACTATTGTTTAAAAATTATTATATTGCTGGTTTAAAATAGACTGGAACTTATAAAAACACACACAGAATTACTAGAGGCAACAGCAATAATCAAAAGATAAACATTTATTATTAAGCAAGAACACATGGACAAAATGCCGGTGTGTCGCCGAAATCTGAGCTGGGGCTGCTGTTCGCCGGGTTAACTGCGAACTTAAGACCGCAGTTTCACTCGTAGCTGAAAGATGCCAATGCCGCTGTGACTCCAAAACATGTCCATAAACAAACAGTACTGACATTAGAGAACATATTCTAAGATTAAACTCAGTATAATAACGAATACAATTAATTTATTTTATGCAAAGCAAAAGGAATTTTCATCCTACGAAAACAACCGCTGCTAACGCAGCTGACTGACATCTC
Organism: Labeo calbasu; assembly: GCA_019740295.1. Taxonomy (NCBI): domain Eukaryota; kingdom Metazoa; phylum Chordata; class Actinopteri; order Cypriniformes; family Cyprinidae; genus Labeo; species Labeo calbasu. The sequence goes on along the minus strand of JAHKKF010517090.1, from coordinate 1,799 downwards.
GTCCTTATGTTGTGTTGCGTAAAATAATACAATTTACAGCACGGTAAAGACTTTATAAATGAAATTAAATTGTGAACAAACTTTTACTTCGCTGAAGAAGTGCGAATCGGCGGCGCTGAGAACCACTCTCTCCTGTAGAGGACTCAAAAATCCCGCACTCTGACTGACTGTAACTCAGCAGCTGGGTTGTTTCGTCAGAGACAGGCTTTACCCAGCAGTTGGGTAGAACAAAAAATAACCCAGTGTTAAAAATGACCCAGCAGCATAGTTACAGAAAAACTACCCAGCACCTGAGGGAAAAAAATGTTGAACCCAGCATTTGCGTTAAAAAAATTACCCAGCATCTGGGTAAAAATATTAAAAATAACCCAATAAAATGTCCCAGGGCTGCACCCAGCTTTTGGGTTAAAAAATAACCCAGCATTTTTTACAATGTACATTGGTTACAATGAAAATGACCTTAGTATTAATGTTACACTAATATTTTTTGCAGTTTTGATCTTGTTGCTATCCTGATTGTTTGGTATTTTGTAGTAAACTGTTTTTTAGTGGAAACTTTAGGATTGGTCTAATATATGGCTAATATTATAAAATGAAGAATTCAGATGCAAAACCAGCTAAAAGCCATCTCGGTCAAAAATGAGATAATGATACTGAGTGAATGCTTCTGACACATATTGTATACATCCATCGAATACTTTTACTTTAAACTTGCTAAATTCCAGCCTCAGCCCAATCAGAAGTACCAGTACTTACGTAGAAACGTATACAAAGTAGTCAGAAAGAAATGCTAATTTTAAAGAAAAACGTCAGATGGATTTAGAGGCTTTTGCATCTGAACTCTTCAAATAGTAACATATAAAGTAGCATGCAGTCAGTCCCCTTGTTTGAGATCCACGTAAATGAAAAACTGAAGCTTTCTTTGACATATGCTTCATTACATATGCCACAAAATCTCCTCACATTCATATGGGATTGACCAGCTGTGCCACAGGAAGAAAGATCATTTCTTGTCGTAATAGAGGGATTTAGCAGAAAGCGTCTATAGCATATATAGGCTGTACCGCCTCAGAGCCGCCACCCCTCTGTGAAGCAAATCTTCACCCCATCTTGCTAACATCCTCTCACCATGTAGTCGGCCATAGCGTTTTGCACTTACCGTCTCCCTCACACCTTTCAGCGCCGTCATGTGCATTTGAAGGTCATTACAATATGTTTGTTCTCACTCTGAACAGTTATGGGCTGAAGATGCTGTCAGAGTGAGCTTGCTTTTATTTTATGTGATTTATTATGTTCTCGGTGACATTATGTCACCATTTCCAGCCTCCTCAGTCCCATCATAAAAGGTCACTGATGAATCTCTTCGTCTGCAAGGGCGATATTAAAATCTCCGAACGTAGCGGCTTACACGCTGGCAGGCTAAATGAAAACCCCACTGAAACCTGCTGACGCAAGGCTTAGATAAACAGGTGTAGACAGAGGAGAGTTTGTTTATATGAAGGTTTTCTGTGTAGTCTGAGACGTGTATCGTAGACCTGCGTATCGTAATGCAATCCGTGTGTAATTGTTGGTGCGTGTTATGAGTCAGTAAGCGTCCTACAGTGTGGTAATGAGTGTCCAGGCACATGTCAGGAAGTGTTCCAGAGGTTGTTTGTGCATTGTTGGGTTGAAATGGGATCTGTGTGTTGTGTGAGAAGTGTGGGCACGAGCACGCAGACGCACGTCAGGCAGATAATGGTGGCTATTATGGGTTTGAGGTTTCATTTGAAGTGCCAGGAAAATATCTGACACCTTTGCAG
>JAHKKF010517088.1:0-22587 GCA_019740295.1 Labeo calbasu | reverse complement strand
AGTCTTCGAGTTTGAGTCGTTCGTTCATCACGTGACATCCCCGTAATGTTAACCTATGCAGTCTGAGCCGGAAAAAGAATTGATTAGTTCATCTCTCCAGTCTTCGGGTTTGAGTCGTTCGTTCATCACGTGACATCCCAGTAACGTTAACCTATGCAGTCTGAGCCGGAAAGAGAATTGATTAGTTCATCTCTCGAGTCTTCGGGTTTGAGTCGTTCGTTCATCACGTGACATCCCCGTAACGTTAACCTATGCAGCCTGAGCCGGAAAGAGAATTGATTAGTTCATCTTTTGAGTCTTCGGGTTTGAGTCGTTCGTTCATCACGTGACAGCCCCATAAGGTGAACGAACGACTCTAAAACAGTTGAACTAATTCCAGTACAGAACCTAATAAGATGTTGCGCATGCGCGACTGAACGAATCACTCCCCGAGGCGACTCGTTCGTCCCGAGTCAGATTAAAGATTCGTTCAAAATGAACGAATCGTTCAAGAACGACCCATCACTGCTCCATAGAGACAGAGCACATTTAGGCCACGCCCACACCAGGGTGGAAAGCAATCCAACGCTCTCTACTGACTTTGTATTGCGGGACAATAACAAAAAAACAGAACAATGTCTAAAAGCTGCTATGTGACAAGATGTACAGTAAACGAGCTAAAAACCCAGAACTATGTTTTTATAAGTTGTCTACCTCAAAAAACGAGTGTTTACGGACACAAATAGTTGATGTCAGGGTATTTCACGTTGGGCCATTCAGTTGGGTAAACAAAAAAGAAGCACTGACATAGACCAATAAAATTCAGTTTGTTAATATATCTCTTCCTCTCAGGTTTACATAGGGTGGTGAAATAATCCTTTGAAGTGGTTAAAAATAATGATTGTTTCCTGTCACGATTAAGTTTCCCTCCAGTGGGCGTAGTTCTTAGAGTAATATGACACTTGAGCTCTACTTTTGTCCTTAAACGCTTGTTTTTTGGGGGGCCGACAGCTTATACAAACGTAGTTCTGGGGGTTTTTTTAGCTTGTTTACTGTACATCTTTGCCACACAGCAGCTTTTAGACATTGTTCTGTTTTTTGTTATAAGTCAGAAATGACAAGGAGGCAGCTTCCCGCAATACAAAGTCAATGGAGAGCGTTGGATTGTCCCCCGGTGGGATTGGTTTTCAGATTATGACGCATGTCGCTCTGTCTCTATTCATTCTCATTTACCCCCACCAAACTCACCACTCGCTTTTTTTATGACGTGCAATTACCCCATAGTATGTTGGATGTAAATGGACGCTATAATTGGGTTTATAAAACATATAGTTCCAGTCCTGGCTTCAGAATGGTCAATACAGTGCTCCATTGCTTAAAAATTCGGCTATGATGCAAACACCTGTTCACCTTTTCAAAAACAGCCCACAGGAGATCACTTTTGTTGCATAGCAACGTTCCGTCATGGTGAAAATTCGTGCTCTTAATTTTTAAATATGTAGTAAAAGCCGTATATCACTGGTTTTATTTATTTAAATAATTAGATGAAATCAACTGAATTACATAAAAAAAACACCCCATCACTGCATTTGTTTGACTGCGTTTTATTCATATTGTTTCTTGATAAAATACACTTTTGCTTACAAGTGCTGATTACAATTACTATATTACATTCACCTTTATTTTACATAAAGTATTTGACTTTCAAAACATAAAACAACACAAATTGTGGAAGCCACTCTAAGTTCTGGAATACCAACACCTCCTGCACTGAGAGTCGTATCATTTCAGCGTTCCGGAGGGAAAAAAATCGCCTCATTAATTAAAAATCCAAGTGTTTTGTAAAATGTCACAGGCATATAAGGTTGGCAATAGAGAGGCAGTGGTAGGTCATGCGTTGCAACTCTATCAAATGAAAACGAAAGCAGTAAATAACCAACAACAGTTAACCGCTGCTCTTTACAGCTCTGACAAATTAAACCATTTTCAAGAACTGAGAGTTAACCCAAATATCATTTTTAAAATTCAAATTCTAAGGCCTGATATAAAAAGTACAATGGAGGTATCACAGTTATATTCTACGAGTCTCTTGTATGTTTAAATGCTGCATATGTATATGTATGTAAATGAAAGCGACAGTTTACCCATGACAAAAGTCAATGAAAGCCATTTACCTTGAAAACAACCTCTCACCCAAAGACATTCAGCACAACCCAACCACCACGCTAGTTAATTTTATTCATACAACACAAACACTATAACCTGATGGGTTTTGTTTTCCTGTCAGAAGCTAGACTTTCAGTAATCAATAAAGTGAGCTGCAAGTTTCACACAGATATTATTAGTCAATTAAAAATCCACTGAGGACACATCAATTCATCGCAGGCAAACCTAGCCACACAAAAAGATCAACAGATCAGATCACAAGGGCCCTGGTATGAAAAAAAGGTGTAAAAAGTTTATGTACACCTTAGACAAAGGTATACCAAAATGGGACAGCCAATATAAAGATATAGGAAATACCCTGTTTCTTAAATGTTTTGTAAAATGATTTGTAAATAGACTTCTTTTTATTAAAATATATTACTTAAAATATATTACTTTGCTTAACTAGACAGACATTAAAAACAAAATCTGATTATCTAGTCCCCATAAATCGACTTTGGTATATTACCAAGCAAATATCTAATTTTTTTTTTTTTTAACATTTCTATTGCCTGGAAGGCAGATGATTAAAAAAAAGACTAATTCAGAATGCAACTATCGGTATCAAAATGTTTATCAGAATTGTTTCAGGACAGAAATTAAGCCACGACATGATTAAAATTGATGTGCTGGACAGCATTTCACAAATAAAAACCTTTAGTTATCAGACAATCGGATATGTTTAGGCAAGATACAAGAATGCTTTGTAGAAATGTTTGTACATCTAAAAGAAAGTCAGTATTTACAATACTAAACAAAACAGTATCTTCATAAAATCTCCCTTCTGAGTGTTTAACTTCATTGCTCACGTAGTTTTGCTGTTGATACTCTGCGTTATTTTTCCTATTCCTAAAAGCTAAGGTTACACAGAGTATCTGCTATTCCAATTAGAGGCAATGTGACGTAAACGACTCGAATGATTAGACACAGGCTATTGAAATGATTAAGACCTGGTTTTGCTCCTGAGAGGGTACAATAGATTGTTTAAGAAGTGCTTTAATTCTTTCATCCTTAAAAATCATAATTTTTTAAGATATAGATCATTAGCAAAGTCATTTTCCGAACATAAAAAAGTGCAACCCTAATAAATCCTTTTTTTTTTTTTGAAGAAAAATGAGATGTAAGGGACTAATGCTCAATTTTATAAATATGGTAAATATACAAATTATTGCCATTATCAGTATAAACCTGTTCTTAGATTCTTCTCTCAAGTAAAACCCACCAATAAGAGAAGTGCTAGCCTGTTAACATATTTGACAAAACTCCCTTCTATCCCATAAATAACTTTAAACAGTACCATATAAACCTAGTAACAAGGCAGGTTAACATTTTAGGTTTACATATTCACAGTAATTCTGCAAAGTAATTGGTATTTCAGTTGTGTGGTTCTTTGCTTGTGTCACAAAGGCTTAAACCAACCAACAAATAGCTTTACAGGATATGCAAAGACTAAATATTGATGTTATCTCTTTTTAATCCAGCAAACTAATATAGAAGCCTGTTTCTTCCACTAAATAAATAACATAAAAAGGTAATAGCAACTTTTTATTTGTCAATTCTGACTTTTTTCTCACAATTGTGAGTTTACATCTTGCAAATTCTGACTTTAAATAAAGTCACATATTTCTGAGAAATTTTCAAAAACTTGCAATTCTGACTATTTCTCACAATTCTGAGTTTATTTCCTGCTATTCTGACTTTATAACTCGCACTTCTGGGTTTATATCACACAATTTTGAGGAAAAAAATTAAGTCAGACTTAATAGCTCGTAATTGCGAGATTATACCATGCAGTTGTGAGAAAAAAAGTCAGAATTGACATAATTCCAAATTTTTTTCTCAGAAATTAATGAAATAAACTCGCAGTTGTGAGTTATAAAGTCAGTATTGCGTGACACATATTCGCAATTGTAAGAAAAAATCAGAATTGCGAGTTTAAATCTCGCAATTCTGAGAAATTTTCAAAAACTCGCAATTCTGACTTTCTCGCATTTGTGAGTTTATATCCCGCTACTCCCAATTCTGACTTAATTTCTCAGAATTACGCATTTATATCTTGCCATTTTGACTTTATAGCTGACAATTGCGAGTTTATATCTTTCTGTTCTAAGAAAAAAAGTCATTTAACATAATTCTGATTTTTCTCAGAATCGCATGATATAAACTTAAAATTGCGAGAAGAATAAAAAAAATCGCTATTCTGAGAAATAAAATCTCAATTCTGAGAAATTTTCAAAAACTTGCAATTATTATCTGATTATTTCCTGCAACTGCAAGTTTATATCCCACTACTCTGACTTTATAACTCGCAATTGTGGGTTTATATCATGCAATTAAAAAATTGCAAAAGCAAAAAAAGGATTTGCAAGTATATATCTCGTAATTCTGACTTTATAGCTCGTAATTACGAGTTTATATCATGCAATAATAAAGTTATAATTGACATAATTCTATTTTTTTTCTCAGAATTGCACGATATAAACTCGCAGTTGCAAGTTATAAAGTCAGAATTGCGTTACATTTACTCGAAATTCTGACTTTATAACTCGCATTTGTGGGTTTATATTATGCAATTTGGAGAATAAAAGTCAGAATTGTAAGTGCATGATAGAAACTAGCAGTTGTGAGTTCTAAAGTCAGTATTGCATAATATCGACTTGAAATTGCAAGAAAAAAAAAAAAACCACAATTCTGAGCAATTTGGAGAATAAAAGTGTATATCTCGCAATTCTTTTTTTCAGAATTACGTATTTATATCTTGCAATTCACACTTTATAGCTCACAACTGTGAGTTTGTCAAGCTATTCTGAAAAAAAGTCACAATTGCGAGTTTGTATTATGCAGTTCTGAGAAAACAGTCAGAACTGTGAGATGTAAACTTGCATATACGAAAAAAAGTCAGTATTGCGTTATATAAGTTCACAATTGTGAAAAAACCTCGCAATTCTGAGAAATAAAGTCAGAATTGTGAAATATAAACACACAATTCCGACTTTTTTCCCTCAGAATTGTGAGTTTATATCCCACAATTCTGATTTTATAGCTCACAATTGTGAGTTTATATCATGCAGTTCTAAGTAAAAAAAGTCATAATTGTGAGATGTAAACTTGCAATTGCGAGAAACAAAAGTCATAATTATCAGATAAAAACTCGCAACTACCTTTTTTATTTTTTTATTCAGTGGTGGAAACGAGCTTCCATAAACTAATGTGAGTTATGTGTAAAAGATCCAAAAATTTGAAGGGTGGGGGAATCATGAATTTTAACATCTACAAAAATAGTAGTATATTCATTTCCATTTCTAAAATTATATTAAAAAAATAGAACAGAAATAGAACAAGCCTTAAATATTGCCACTATTCAATATTGAGTCTTGAGTCTAAAACAAGGTGCTCAATAAACGAGAGGAAGTATTACTCGGCATTGCACGTTTTTCATACCTCATCTTCTAGCATGTTATTTGTTTGTGCTGTAAGAAAAACAAAGGGGCGAATTCACTAAACAGTTGCACGCTGCAATTTAGCGCAAAACCCTTCGGCGTCTTCACTAAGCACCCGCAATCCAGTTTAACCAGGCGCTTAAAGCACAGAAACTGCAAATGATAAAGAAAAGCACGGCACATATCCAGACATACAGTGTAGTCGAGCGCACTTTCGGCACTTTAAAGAGCCAAAGTCTGGATTGCATTAGCACAGCCATACTGAACAGTCCCAGTAAAGTGTGCCAGATAACGGTAGTCTGCTGTATTCGCCACAACTAAGTACTAAGAACTGCAAGAATAACACAGACTTGCAGGCCATGTAACCTGATTCGCATAACTCCTGAATGGGCCGCTAAAACAAAGCAGAAGGTACGTGCAAATAAACAGCACTATTAGCGGGCACAATTCATTCTTAGTGAATTCCCCCATATAGCAACAGCGTGCCTCTCAAATGACAACGGATACATGAACAGTCACCTCAGCGACCGCGTCACTGCTGTACTCTCGTAACAATTCTGTTACCCTCACTGCAGCGATTGCTTCCTTTTGAATGAATGAATGAACAAGTCTCAGTTTATCCTCATGATCATTATCGTACCACCAAACACGAGACACACAGTTTGGATGGACCAATGCAATCATCGTGACAGAATGCGCCACAACCCTTGCACATAATCATGGCCTTCAGCCGACAGTAGCACTTTGATTGGACGTCCTCCATCCCAGAGGTTTCCATGAAGGCTTGCTCAGGTGAGTTCTCACCCTGACTGTTTTGATCCAGCAAGTGACCGGCAGGTATGGCAGTGACGGTGACGGAAAAAGACATCATACCTCCAGCAGTTTCACCATCACCGCTGCAGGACACAGTGGGAGACGTTGGAGTGTCAGCCAGTGCATGAGGGACAGACATGCTGATAGTGCCACCATACTGAGGTCCATTATGGGCTTTCTGAGACAAGAATGTGCGCTGGTGACAGTCACCTAATTGATATGGCTCTGTTTTACCCTGTATACTGTTGCACATATCAAGCTGCGCTCTGGAGCATGTTTCTTTGGTTCTAATAGAAGTGCTGCCTTCGTCATTGCCGGACAGACAACTCAGCAATTGAGATTCAGACTTTATAGCAGAGCAGGGTTGGGGTGTCAAACCATCATCTGGTTTATTTATGACACATCCCTGCTGTTCTACTTTGACCCTTGGGAAATCCGGATGTCCTTGAGACCCTGCAAGTGATTCCGTCTTCCCTTTCACACTCTCCTCCGCTTCGATTTTCTCTTTCTTCAGGTTGGCAAGGGCAGTGCTTGTATTACTAGTTAGGTGGGGCCGTTTGCTGCTCTCGGATGTTCTACCATACGTGGAGACGTTGAGGAGGTAGTGTCCTGTCATGGCTGGCTTGGATACCCTTTTCCGTCCAAAGATGCCGAGATGGACACTCTGGTCAAGGCTACTCTCAAGGTGACCTAACTGACAGGACTGAAACTGGGAGGGTTGACAAGTGGAGCTGGTGTTCTTCTGCTCACATTTGTGCCTTAGTGGATGGAGCATCTGGTCCTGAGTGCCAACTTTGGCCAACTTGTCCACACTTCTGACTTGTATGCCGAAAGGAACTTGGTTCCCAAGTTTGTTGGCATCTTCTTCTTTTTTGAACCCAGCAATGCTGGTACCAAGGTTCCCTTTATCTCTTGTAGAAGTGGCGGTGGATTGAACCTCCACCTTGGCTAGTGGCTTTGGGAGGATCTTTTCTAAGGGAACCTCTTTACCTTGAAGAAGCTGGGTGACCAGAGGATTATTTGCTGGGATTGAAGAGCTAGATGAAAAAGATGTCTGCTGTGGTCTCTGGTTTTGTGCAATTGCATTTGAGACGGTCACGTTTCCTGCCTGACTTGAAGGTGCTAGCGTCCCCCCAGGACTGAGGAGGTTATGCTGATCCTTGCCCGTCGGGTTCAACGTACACCGAGTGGTTTGCAACCCCATCGAAGAGCGATTATCTTTTAAAAAACCCTGGCTTGCACTGAAGGCTTGTGCAAGGTCTGTATGTCCAGTGGAACCTGAGGAAGGAGAGGTTTGTGAGATAGTCACTGTGCCTTCAGGAGCTGGAGATCCAGAGCTTAGCTTTATAGGCGACACAGATTGACTTCTGCTGCTTGCTGGTGAAAAATCTTCGGACAGGGACCGAGCTGGAGAGGGTGTCGAGGTACCTCCAACTGAGCCGGTTCCAATAGAGGAAGATGAACCGGCTGCTGCTGCTGCAGCGTGCTGTGCACGGGCTAACTGGGCTTTTGCCTTGATGTCAGCTAGGGTTCGTGCACCGGTGCGACCGGGTCGAACGCTAGGAGGTGTCAACGGAACGGGAACGGGAGTCCTTGGAGATACCTGCTCAGTAGATGCAGGTGCAGAGAAAAATCTTGACACTGGGATCTGCAAAAAGAGAGTTTCAGTGTTACTTTAAGAGTGAAAGTTTCACTGAAGTTAGGGTTAGTTCACAAAAAAAAAATTAAGTTCTGTCATTAATTACTCACCCTCATGTTGTTCCAAACCAGTAAGATCTCATAAGAAAGACCCATAAAACCCGTAAGAAAGTCTTACGGGTTTGGAACAACATGAGGGTGAGTAATTAATGACAGAATTTTCATTTTTGGACGAACTATCCCTTTAATGCAGCAAAAAAAGTGCTTTGTACAGAAAAATTCCCTACCACGATACTAGCGTGCTTTGGGTGGATGCTAAAGGGTTCTGATTGTTTTTTGTTATAATTGGTAGTGTGTTCTTGAGAATTGCTTAGGTATTCCAAGGTGATTGCTAGAGTGTTCTAGGTGGTTGTATACAAGTCTGCTTAGAGAAGTGCAAATCCTCTCAACAAATCACACAATACAACAGCCACACCTACATAATTCATATAGGTACTCTAGTACAAATGACAAGTAACATCATGTCTACACTGGGTGTGACCATTGTCAACAGATTAAAGCTGTCTACACTGGAAACACTGGAAACATCAAAGCAAAACAAAATCCAATTACATTTTGTGTCAGAAGTAGCACAAATGATTCCAATAGGTTCTATGGGTTCTGATGGATTGAATTCAGGGTTGCAACACTGCTTCAAGGGATAGTTCACACAAAAATATCAATTCTGTCATTAATTAAACACATCTTCAAACACAAAGTAAGATATTTTTGATGAAATCCGAGAGCTTTCTGACCCTGCATAGACAGCAATGCAACAGACTTGTTCAAGGCCCAGAAAAGTAGTAAGGACATTGTTAAAACAGTCCAAAAATTAATCGTAAAATAATCTCTACTGTGTCTGTCTTTGACCTGTGTTTACTAGTCGATTAGTTGCTTTTAATGCTATGCTGTGATGCTATAAGCTTGACGTCGCTGATTCTATATCTAGAGGGTGCAACAGGACAAGGAATCTTTGAAGTCCACATTTATGCTTCATTACCAAACAGGTAAAATGACATATAATTTCATATTTCGAGAGTGTTCCACAAGACTTGAAATTGAATGGGAGGATGCACGTTTTAAACAGCTTAAACAGGTAAGTTAATCGTAAGTTAATGCATTGTAACGCACACACATAGGCTACAGACAGTAGCTTATACATAATGCACAGATTGTGTGAAAACAGAATCATTCAGTAGCATGGAAATTAGCACTGTCAAACGATTAATCATGATTAATCGCATCCAAAATAAAGATTTTGTTTGTGTGTGTACTGTGTATATTTATTATACATAAACACACACACATTCATATACATATTCAAGAAAAATATGTTATGTTTATATGTTAAATATGTTTAAATATAATAGCAATTATATGTATATAAATATATAAATGTAAATTTCAATTGACAAAATACATTGTATGTGTGTGTATTTATAGACCAATTATCTGTTTGTAAACATTATGGATGTACGCGCAGCATGGTTGCAGAAAAATCCAGAAGAGATAGCCTTTACGGCTAGAGAATTACACGGATACGGTACAAATTACTTAGATTTAAAAAGAGTATAGATTATAATGATTAGATGTCATTTTCAAAATGTTATTCGCATATAGTGACAAGCACTGTTATTCAACGAAACTGACGTTAGATAGTGGGATAGTCTTACAGATCCAAAACAGGGACGTTTTTTGTGGGCGGTTCAAGTGGCAGTCTGTGGAGCCATGGAATAAAAGAATAAAAAAAGGTAAATCTGATTTTACATTTCAAAATTCTGACTTTATTTTTGCAATTCTGAGATTATATCCCACAACTCCAGAGGAAAAACAACTCGTCATTCTCTCTTTTCCTCTCGGCTCAGAGTTTATATCCCACACTTCTGGCTTTTGTTCCCCTCAGAATTGACAAACTCACTAGTTTTGTTAAATTGAGTTTTAAAGTCCGAATTAGGAGATATAAACTTGCAGTGAGAAAAAAAGTCAGAATTGTGGGAGAAAATAAAAAATGTTATGTAAAAATGTTAATAGTAATAGGTTTAAATAATATTTCATGCTGTAACTGTAGGGCTAATGCAATATGTCCCCTATGAACAGTACATGTGGATATTAAAAGACTTTATGAAAATTAAGTGAATATCAAATTAACGTTTTAAAAGTAGAGTAATCATAGCAGTTTTCATCCATAGCATGTCCGTTTAAACGTCTGCGTTTAGCTTCAAAAGGCGTCTTTGATGGCAGTATTCTATAAAAACTATTTGCATTCCGATTTTAAAAAACCAAAAGGCACAAAAATATTGTTAACTCTTATTCCATGGATTTTACCCGTTTACCTCCACTTGCTACCAGTGTTTTTCTGCAACCTTTTCTGCACACGCAGCTGCAAAAGACATCACTGTGACGTCTATTCAAAATTGGTCTATATATACATAATAAATGAACATAGTACACACATATATTAAGTAAACAAAAACTTTTGGTTTTTGGTAAAAAAATTTTTATGCAATTAATCACGATTAATTGTTTGACAGCACTAACGGAAATGTATTGTCCGAACTGTTCTGTGAATGCTTAATAATATAGCTTAGAAACTGAAAGGTTCTAGCATATATTAGTATATAACTAAAGCACACAGCTTCAGTATTAGTTGAGACGCTGCCATAGAAATAATTCACAAACGCACTCACTATAATCTCACTAATGCATTCATATAAACGTAACCCTTACATTGCTACTTTATCTGTATCTGATTTAGAACAAGCAGAAATCTGTGAGAAATATAACAACCTGAAGACAAAAGAACTGATAAAAAAGCATGGGCAGCGCTGTGTCATATGTCACAGCTGTACACAAGGTGTTCAAGTCTCGAGTTCAGGCTTATTTGTTAATTAATGACATCAACAGCGACTGTCGACGTCGACTCAACTTTTATCACATAAATGTCGACTTTAAAAAATCTGAATGGACATTCTGACATTGTGGCTTGTTTACAAGCAGAGGAAGATGCACGCTGTACATAAAACAATCTTCGTAAACATGTTTGAAGATTTCGACAGAGAATTTCTTGCCTAGACTTACTTATTTATACCAGAATATACAGACGATGAACTAACAGAGACGCCAGAACGCTGATTCCTGCGTCTGCAGCACCACACGCATACGTCATATAGTCTACTCTTATGAACACTGGTCGAAGACTGACACAGAAAAGAAGAAATTGTTGAATACTTTTTTTTCTTTGCGCACAAAAAGTATTCTTGTAGCTTCATAAAATGATAGTTGAACCACTGATGTCACATGGACGATTTTAACGATGTCTTTACTACCTTTCTGGGCCTTGAACATGTCAGTTGTGTTGCTGTCAATGAAGGTCAGAAAGCTTTTGGATTTAATCAAAAATATCTTAATTTATGTTCCAAAGATGAACGAAGCTCTTACTTGAGGGTGAGTAATTAATGACAGAATTTTTATTTTTGGCTGATCTGTACCTTTAAGGCACAGGGTTTCTTCAAAAAAAAGAAACCTAAAACTTACTTTGAGAGGCGGTACTCTCTGCTCTACTTTTTCTTTAGCTGTCACTGTGGATGACGCTTCTGATGAAGCAACACGGGGCTTCTTCTCTGTTCGGAGCTCTGTGTCCTCTTCACTAGAGAGTTTTCTTTTTAGAGGCTCAGATGTGACAGCAGTTACTGGAGATCCAGGCTTATTCGTTTCCATTACTGTTTGTCCAGCCTCAGTAACGGGACTTTCATCTTTAGGGGTCTGTGTCTCTTTTCCTGCTGCTTCCAAAGGAGATGCTGGGCTCTTACATGTGATCTCATTCTCCAGTGCTTTTTCACTGTCAGGTTTGTGCTCCACTGCTTTTTGAGCAGAGGACTCTGGAATCAGTTCTTCCTGTGCATCCTTTTTCGTGTCTAAGGATAAATGTGATTGCTCTGGAGCAGGAGGTTTGACTGGCTCTTCAGTTGAGACGTGTGTTACTGTTGATTTTACATCTCTGGATCTCAACTCCATGTGACATACCTCTGTCACTGGGTTTACCTTCTGAGACTCTTTGACAGTCTCTGGCTTTTCAGAGAGGACTGTGCTTTTAGCTGGTTCAGGAACACTCCTATCCTCTGTCAGCTCTCTGGATTCCTCTATACTCAGTCCAGATCTGAAATTAAAAGTAAGAAGAGACAGAATATCAGGAAAAACCTCACAAACAAGACATCACCTTTGATACATTAAACTAGTGACCCACCTTTTCCATTAGTTTTCAGGCTTCACAATGCTAAATTAGGGCATGAAAGGGTAGTGCAATCCTGCTCCTGGAGGGCCATGTTATGCTACAGTTTAGCACCAGCCCCAATTACAGTTGAGGTCAAAAGTTTACATCCCCCTTTCAGAATCTGTAAAACGTTAACTATTTTACCAAAATAAGAGGGATCATACAATATGCATGTTGTTGTTTATTTAGTACTGACCTGAATAAAAGATGTTTACATATAGTCCACAGGAGAAAATAATAGTTGAATTTATAAAAATGACCCTGTTCAAAAGTTTACATCCCCTTGATTCTTAATACTGTGTTGTTAACTGAATGATCCACAGCTGGGTTATTTGTTCAGTCATAGTTGTTCATGAGTCCCTTGTTTGTTCTGAACAGTTAAACTGCCTGCTGTTCTTCAGAAAAATTCTTCAGATGCCACAAATTCTTTGGTTTTCCAGCATTTTGTATGATTTTGAGATCCATCTTTTCACACTGAAGACAACTGAGAGACTCATATGCAACTATTACAGAAGATTCAAGTACTCACTGATGCTTTAGAAGGAAACATGATGCATAATTTTTTTTGAATTTGAAGATCAGGGTAAATTTAACTTATTTTGTCTTCTGGGAAACACGTAACTTTCTTCTGTAGCTTCTGAAGGGCAGTACTAAATGAAAAAAAAAAAGATATTTAGGCAAAATAAGAAAAATGGACACATCTCCATTATGTTCAAAAGTTTTCACCCCCCGGCTCTTAATGCATGGCTTTTCCTTCTGAAGCATCAGTGAGCGTTTTAACCTTCTGTAATAGTTGCATATGAGTCCCTCAGTTGTCCTCAGTGTGAAAAGATGGATCTTAAAATCATACAGTCATTGTTGTAAATGGTTCAAACACACAAAAATGCTGAAAAACCAAAGAATTTGTGGGACCTGAAGGAATTTTTGAAGAACAGCAGGCAGTTTAACTGCTCAGGACAAACAAGGGACTCATGAACAACTATCACTAAACAAAAAAAACACAGCTGTGGATCATTCAGGTAACAACACAGTATTAAGAATTAAGGGGATGTAAACTTTTGAACGGGGTCATTTTTTATAAATTCAACTATTTGATTTTCTCTTGTGGACTATATGTGAACATCTTTTATTCAGGTCAGTACTAAATAAACAATAACATGCATTTTGTATGAACCCTCTTATTTGGTAAAATAATTAACATTTCGCAGATTCTGAAAGCGGGACATAAACTTTTGACCTCAACTGTAAGTAACCAAAACCAGCTACTCAATGCCTTCAGGATCACTAGAAACTAAAAAAGCGACCCTCCAGAACTGGACACCCCAATCTAGACCATACTGTATGTTTTTCTTATGTCAGTATTTCCATAATGCGTAGTGGCTGACTTACTGTTCACCATAGTAGCTCTCAAAGAAATGCTCTTTCCAAAGCTCCACCTTTTTTTCCTTCTCAATTTCTTGCCGCATTCTCAGTCTCAGCTCTGGTGTGAACTCACCTGAGAACACAGGCTTGCATAAGTCACACAAATAATAAGAAAACATTGCTTATTAACAGCACACTAAGTAACTTTTTCCATTGTAAAAATGTGTTGATACTAACGAATTGTACTTTTTTATAAAAATATACAGTTTGTTGAAAAATATTTAAAGGGATAGTTTACCCAAAAATGAAAATTCTGTCATGTTGTTCCAAACCGGTAAGACCTTTGTTCATCTTCAGAACACAAATGAAGACATTTTTGATGAAATCAGAGAGCTTTCTGACCCTGCAGAGTCAGAATACTCTGAGATTTCATCAAAATTACAGGTTTAGAAAGACATTAGAGTGAGTACTTAATGACAGCATTTTCATTTTTGGGTGAACTATCCCTTTAAATTTCAAGACCACTGGTGTTCAAGATCAAGGCCAGCAAAACAACAAATTACTTTGTCCACATTTAAGCTACTTTCAATCAATGAGGACTACAACTGACCCTCTGACAACCTCTCCTTCCAAGACTGTGCTGCTGATGTGAAGAATTCATTGTTCAAGGCAGAGCTGGTCACCTTCAGTGCACCATCCATACTAGCCTGCGAAGTATCATTAATAACAATCAGAGATTCATGATCTACAAAATCATATTGTATGTTCAACACCGCAGGGTTCTTCTGTCTTTCACTACCTGCTGGTCAACCTCTGGCAGCATCTTAAGAAGCTTCTGTTGACACTCCGTAGGCAGCATTGAGAATGTGTGTTTGTTGATGAGCGCTCTCAGGTTGGTGTTGACAAGAATGGAATCTGGTGTCTCAACATCTATCTCACACTTGGTACGCCTCAGTTGTCCTGAAAATCCAAGGCGGCGGGATCAGTTACGGCATCTTGTGTGCAGACACGAATTGCATTGATATTTGACGATACTCACTTGCACTGAGCCGGCTGGAGCGCTGGGATACCTTACGAGCGCCAGTCGTGTGGCACACATCTGCTTTGACAGAGGAGGACGAGCTGGAGGTAGAGTTCTGTGGACTGGCAGGGCAGCGCTCTGTCTGTTTCAGCTCCCAGGCTAGAGCAAACAGAGACATACTTTTTCATATTTCTTCTGTATTTACATGAATATAACGTACAATATAAAATGCATGTTTTAAATTGCTTAAAGGGAACCTTGGGTATTAAGACTTGCATGGCTTAATATAATGTAAATGCTGTCTCTCACTGAATTATGTAGTAGAAAACTCATGAAAGATTTACGTTTTTAAAAAACCCACATTGTTTTATACATATTTTGGACTTTTTGGACTTGACGTCAAATGGATGCACTCGGTGAGCTACTGGCGCTCCTTCTTGCTATTTTTACCGCAACACAACTTGAATAATAAAACACTGATAACAATGACCACACCAGTGATAGGAAGAGGAGAAAAGAATGGGAAGATGCCTGTGGATGTATACATTTCCTAAAGACCTGTGTCTTTGTTCTTTCCACTTTAGACCCGAATCCTCTGAGGCTTTTAGTAGACCACAGCTACTGAAAGAGCTTACAAACGGTAGAGACAAGAAATGCTAGATGCCATCCTGGCAGGTTGTAAACTTGCCGACGCTTGATGATGATGGCACAGCCACTGAAGGAGATTCTCAGAGTGCTGATTTCACTTGATATCTGGGGGCGTTTAGACGCTTGTAGCCTTATACGCTTGTATCTGTAAGGTCCACGCAATTGGCCCAAGGAAGGTATCCAATGGTGGTCGAAGGTTTCTTGCGTGTTTGGTCTTTTCAGTGCGCAAAGTTATTTCATTTAGGTTAAATTCGAATCCGACTCCATTTTAGTATCTAATCTGACTCTATTTTATTATGACCTCAAAAGGAACACTCCACTTTTTTTTGAAAATAAGCTAATTTTCCAACTCCCCTAGAGTTAAACAGTTGAGTTCTACCATTTTCGAATCCATTCAGCCGATCTCTGGGTCTGGCGGTAGAACTTTTAGCATAGCTTAGCATAGATCATTGAATCCGGTTAGACCGTTAGCATCTTGCTCAAAAATGACCAAAGAGTTATTATTTTGATATTTTTCCTATTTAAAATTTGACTCTTCTGTAGTTACATAGTGTACAAAGACAGACGAAAAATAAAAAGTTGTGATTTTCTAGGTCGATATGACCAGGAACTATACTCTTACTTCGGCGTAATAATCAAGGAACTTGGGTGCAGCAGGCACAATGATATTACGCAGCCTTCAACTCTGTCGGCTCTGCATCTACACAAACATAGTGCCGGTCACTTTTAAGGCGCTGCGTAATATTATTGCGCCTGCTGCACCCATGGTACGGCAGCAAAAGGTGCGTTCACGCCATATCGGAATTCCCGTAATTACGCGATTCCAGCTTGTAAAATGCGTTCACGTCTTCTTAGAACTCATAATGACAACTTGTGAACTGGGAGTCCTCTGAGAGCTACGACTTGTACCACATGATCGCTGTACCACCTGACCAACGTATGCTCTGTTTAGGCGTTGATAGTGTTGCCATAGAAAAGCATAATTCAGAGTCTGAGGACGTGAACAGCTCCGAATAGAACGTCACATGTTGTCATCTCGAAATTACGGTACTTACGATATGGCGTGAACGCAGCAAGAGTTCTTTGATTATTGAGAGTATAGTTCCTATAGTCATATCAGCCTAGAAAATAGCAACTTTTTTTCCATCAGTCTTAGTACAGGATGTAACTACAGAAGAGTCAAGTTTTAAATAGGAAAAATATCGTCATTATATATGGTCATTTTTGAGCAAGATGCTAAAAGTGCTACCGCCAGACCCGGAGATCGGCTGAATGGATTCGAAAACGGTAAAACTCAACTGTTTAACTCTAGGGGAGTTGGACAATGAGCCTATTTTCCAAAAAAGTGTAGTGTTCCTTTAAAGCCCAACATAATCAGAGGTTATGGCTAGCACTATGAAGTATGCTAATACTTCAATAGTGTTTTTATCTAGCCCCCTATAGTTAATCTAACTACATAACAACTTGAATAAAGCTGAGACAATAGCCAGAGGTTATGGCTAGTACTATGAAATATGTCCAAACCATGCTAGTGCTCCAATAGTATTTTGTCTAGCCCCCCATAGTTAATGCAACTGCATAACAACTTAACTGAAGTCAAGCAGCTAGTCAGAAATCTAGAATCTCACCTGATGTGCCCCATGCTCCATCTAACCTGAGATCTAGTATGTACTTAACTGGATGCATATTTGCGGTAACATACGCAGGTAAATACGTATTATGCCAATTATACAGCCAATTTAATACAAGACATCAAAATCTCCAAGATGAATCTAGGAGTAAGATGCATACCTGACTTGAAAAAAAAAATACATAGTAAGAAGTGTGTCAACACACTTCATACCATGGGCTCATTCAGGCTACAGAAAGTGCCCTGATCTTCTTGCTACACTTCTTTAAGTACCTCAGACCCACACAGACATCCCCCAAAATGGAGACAGAACTAACAATTTGAATTTGCATTGTTCAAGTCCTAGACTTGATTGACTTTTTGGGGACAGATGGTAATTTGCATGAAAGACACTGGGAGATAGTACACCCTCAACAGTGAGAAAAATATCTCTAAACTCTTAGGATCTGTTTACCTTTCAGTTTACTTCTTGTGAGAATGAGACCATTGTACCAGACACACAAATGATACCAAACATGACTATGAATATCACTTCATGTACAACCTTATATTATGCTATTGACCATTCTGAGTGAGAGGAGATGGGTGAGGGGAAGCGGATGGAAAGAATAGGTGAAAAGGGACTTTACTCACATCTTCTCTCAGTGAGATGTGGAAACAGATGTCTGGATCTTAATACACTGTGTGAGTATTGTCCGTCTCAGAAGATCAAAGTGTCTGAGGTTCTGTAAACCCTACATATCCATCACCACTTGTAGTATCTGTCATCATCATATCAGTATTTTATTTTCTAAGTTGTGTTGCGGTAAAAATAGTAACAGGTAGCGCCAGAAGCTCACCGAGTGAAACCATTTCACGTCATCGAAATAACACCCCCCCCCCCCCCTGGATTTTNCCCCCCCCCCCCCCCTGGATTTTTTAGATAATGTACATCCTTTATGGGTTTCTACTACATATTTCAGTAAGAAACGTCATTTACATTATATTAAGCCATACAAGTCTTAATACCCAGGGTTCCCCTTAAAATTCACATTGAAAAATTGTAACATCAAATACTGTATGTACAGGATTTGGAGGAGTCGTGAGCCATGTCTTTGACAGTCTTGAGAAGCAGTCGTGGGCTGGAGGTGTTGGGGATTCCACACTGCCGCCGTTGATTCCTCTGCTGCTGCTGTTTCAGTGCCTATAATGCAGCACAGTCAAAACAATATTGTCCATAAACCCACCGGTTACATAACATAGGCTACTGCTATGTTGCAAACAGAGAGCACAGGGGGTCTCAACAGCTCAAGGTTTAAACTAGCTAACAGTAATAGTGTGATAATATCACAGCAGGTCTGGGTGTTATGACAGTTAATATTGTGCAACAGCAGAATTGTGTAATTCAATAAAGATTTTAATATACCACGGTAGATATATCCATGTGGCATCAGTAATCCTTTACTCTATTTATACATGAGAGCAAACACAACAACAACAACAAAAAGAACTTCTATTTTTAATTTAGTGATTATATATGTTTGATCTGCAACTAATTATTTTAATTTTTCCATTAATTAAGTTTCACTTGCAAAAAAGGAAATAATAACATTAGATTAATTACCTTTAATTTGTTTTTAATTCACTGATTATCCAATTAAGTGTTAGTTCACCCAAAAATAAAAATAAAAATCTGTGATTAATTATTCGCCCTCATGTCATTCCAAACCCGTAAGACCTTTGTTCATCTTCCGAACACAAATTAAGATATTTTTGATGAAATTCAACAGCTTTCTGAGCCTGCATAGACAACAATGCAACTGACACATTTAAGGTCCGAAAGGTAGTAAGGACATCATTAAAATAGTCCATGTGACATCAGTGGTTCAACTGTAATGTTATGAAGCTACAAGAATACTTTTTGTGTTTCAAAGAAAAAAAAAAAAGACTATTCATCGAACGTCCATCTCTCTTAGTTCATCGTCTGTATATTCAAGTTCAAATAAGTAAGGCTGGGCAAAATATTGCAAGTCATCCTCTCTGTCAAAATCTTCAGATATATTTACAAAGTTTTATGTAAAGCATGCGTTTTCTGCTTGTAAACAAGCCGTAGCACATCCTGTCGTATCTCATAGCTTCACAACATTGCAGTTTAACCACTGATGTCACATGGACTATTTTATTGATGCCCTTTCTGGGCCTTGAACATATCAGTTAGGTCAGAAAGCTCTCGGATTTTATCAAAAATATCTTAATTTGTGTTCTGAAGATGAACAAAGGTTTGAAACGACATGTGGGTGAGAATTATTGACAGAGTTTTC
Organism: Labeo calbasu; assembly: GCA_019740295.1. Taxonomy (NCBI): domain Eukaryota; kingdom Metazoa; phylum Chordata; class Actinopteri; order Cypriniformes; family Cyprinidae; genus Labeo; species Labeo calbasu. The sequence continues at coordinate 3,242 of JAHKKF010517088.1, read as the reverse complement.
ATTTTCGGGTAACCTATCTCTTTAATATGTAAAGCATTTTTTGTAGAATCATAATGTGATATATATCGTAATATAAAATATACCATGACAATAAGACGCCTATGTTACAGTAATTATTATTTATAATCTAGTAACCAAACAGAAGTAAAAAGTTTAAGTGACGGTACCTGTTTGAGGGCCTTCTTGCTGTGTTTCTGCGACGGGGACATGAGTTTGCTGCTTGAGACTGACGGAGATGAACAACGAGACTGTGGTGAGGACGGCTGAGATTGCAGTTTTGCTGGCACTGAGAATGATTGGAAAGCAATACATTAGTTGCATGTTTGCACATCAATACCACAAACACAGTTATACTCACACACAGAATAGAAGAGGCATATGCACAAATTTAATTGCAATAAATCACGTATATTTTCATAAATATACACACATTTAAAAATGTATTTTAAAATATTTGTTTTTTTAGTGTTTTATATTTAAAAAAGTTTTTATTTTGCACTATCGCCTGTATGGTACATTGTTGTTACATTGTTACATGACAACTTTAAAATACACTTTTTCTACTTTCCTTCGTGACGTATTTAAATAAGCAGAATTCACAACATTGTTTAGTACATAACAGAACGTCTGCAAGGCATAAAAAAATATTTACATATTCAGCAAATGTAATGTAGTAACAACACAACACTGGTCCAATAGTAAACTAAAAACCAGGTACTGAGATCAGAACCTCTGAAAATGAAAACACAATGTGTTTCACTGTAATTTAGCTATACAGTCATCCAAGCATATTTATAAAAGGATGGGTGCTTTTAAAAAAACAAGCGCTTGATGAAACTAACTCCTATGAATAATAAGCCGCCACAGCAATAATTATTTCCTGGTTTTTGCAGAGTTAGTTTCTTTTTCTCTGACACAACAGTCTTTATTTTCTCAATCCTCAGTTTGAAAGTTTCACCAGCTTATTAAGATGAAAGTCTTACTTACAGTACTTGATTCTGCATGAATTCACTCTGTTAGAGTGCATTATTCTCAAATACTTAGTTTCTGCAAGATGAACTGAAATAAGACCGGCATTTGTTTAGTTCGCTTCGTACTACTCTGTCATATATATGAGGAAGTGGTATCAAAAAAAAGTAGAATTTCCTGTTTAAAGGGTGTTTTGCATTCAAAGTTTATTTTGACTCGAACAAGGCACACCTAAACCAAGATGTGAGGTCATTTATATATCATAGTCAGCGTATGAGTTACGCATTCATGTTTCAGAATGTAATCTACATAGTCCATCCCACAACACATGGCACTAGTCATGATATCTAATAGTGATTTAATTAAACTACAATTTTTAGATTTATTCAAATCACTAAATATTAGTGATATAAATTAACCATCTGCATTTTTGTGTAGATATTGTATAAAATAATTGTTAAATTTATAACAGACAATTTGTGTATGTCTACTGTTAAATTCAACTTCTAATTAATATATCAATCTACTTTTACCATGTGTGAATGTTACAGACTGTCATAACACAATACACCCTCTAAAAAATGTTCTCATAAACAATTACAAGATATTTCAAGAGGCACAACCATAACAAACAGCCATAAATTATATTTTATTTAATGAAAATTTTATTTACAGTTTAATTTAAAAAAGCAATAGTTGTTTCTATTATTAGTATTATTATATTTTAATATATTTGTAAATAAATATTTAACTATACACTGCTGTTCCAAACTTTGACATGAGTATGTTTTTTCAAAGAAATTACGTTTTTTGCAGAAGGAATGCATTACAGCAATGATGTTTTCAACATAAATATATATAAATAATAAGAAATGCTTTTTAAACAGCAAATCAGCACATTAGAATGATTTCTGAATGATCATGTGATACTGACTCCTGGAGTAATGATGCTGAAAATGCTGCTTTTTCATCACAGGAATAAATTACGTTTGAAAGTATATTAAGATCCATTTTCAAGTATGGCTATTCAGAATTCATAAATTGTGTTACCTCTCCTTTTCCATCTTCCTCTGCGTCCATCTTTGCTGTAGGTAGTGGTGCTGGTATTTTCTGTGCATCTTGTATCAGACATGTTATCGCTGCTGTCCTCTGAAGCATCTTCTGACAGTTCCTTCACCACATCTCCAATGTCCTTCTGCTCGCATACAAACACAAACCATATACGTGACATGCCCGATACTTATTTCCATAAAACAGCTCATTTGAATCTGATCAAACAGTTAATGTTAATTCACACATTTAATAGATCATGTACAGCATAAATATGCACAAATTTGCTATATATTTGAATCTCGTTGACAGATGCGGCTAAACTTAGCATTAATTATAATAGTTGTACAATAAATATTCATGTTAGTCAGCAGAACCGTAAAAACAAACCAATAGAAAACCCATATTTAAATTTACTTTCATTTGTAATTAGTAAATGTTTTTCAATGCAACTTACAGTGCATTCAAGGTAGACATGGTAGCATTATATAACAGTATAAAGTGGTTTATGTGCTTTAAGCTCATTTACCTTCAGTGTATAGACTCCCATTCTACCAGGGACCTTGTAGAAGATCCCCTCCTCTCCGCGTGAGTTTGTATGGAGCATGGCATTGAGACAGGCAAGAGGCGACGTCCCACTGAAAAATAACAAATCAGCAGGTTAAATCAATCACTGCCTTCACACTGAAAAGCTGCAACAAAGATCACAGTTCAGTAGTTGATTTCCAGATATTTGTGCATGTTGTGTAAATATAAATTTAAAAGAAGTCAAATTTTGTATGAAAAAAAACTGAAAACATGCTCCTGTACAAAAAGTATGAATGACTGAATATGAATAAAACAACCAAAAAAAAAAAAAAAAAAAATCCTGGCTTTTTATCTGGGCATGGAAAACATAATAACGGTGTCATTTGTTATGTCTTGTCTTTCATTTCTAATTGTGCCACAAAATGCAAAAATGTGTAAACTTCAGGTAAATTATATTATAGTGCAAACTACTACAAAACATTTTATACACTGCCCTCCAAAGGTTTGTAAACGCCCTAGAAAAGTGGGGTTTTGAACAAAGTTGGCATGAATCCTTTTTAATCTGTGATCATTTTTGCACTGATAAGGGACAACACAAACTATGAAAACATATTTTATTACATAAACAGTTTATACATAGAAAAATTTTCGATTCATCAAAATATCCACCATTAGCAGCTATTACAGCTCTGCAT
>JAHKKF010517087.1:0-11278 GCA_019740295.1 Labeo calbasu | reverse complement strand
GCCCTCCCGCCTCCACCTGCTCCTGTATTCAACTTACAAGTGGTCTGACGCGCAAGCCTTCTGTACCAAACGTAAAAAAAAAAATGTTAGCCAATATTTCAATGTTTTACTCTTCATCAGTGAAGTGATTATTTTAAATGTAACACTTTCGATTAGAGAACACTATTTACTATTAATTATACTGTAAGAAACAAAACAAAACAGAAACACAAGGCAACAAAGTGAAAATTCCTTCATATCCAGTACATTTTGCTCTATTTTTATTTTTATTTTTTTGATTACAATGTAGTTGCTTAATAGCATGCATATTACTAGCATACTGTTTATTAGTACTTAAAGTAGATATTAATGCCTTATTCTGCATGACCATATTTTAGATCCCTTACACCTACCCAATAATTAAAGGTAACTATCTTACTCACTATCAATTAGTAGTAACTATAGGAGTTTATTGAGGAAAAAAACTTATAATTAGTGCTGAACATGTGTTCCCTAATCTAAAGTGTTACCTTTAAATAAAATATGACATAAAATAGATATAGATTATATAATATTATATTATTTAATAGATAATAATATAATAAATAATAATAATTATTATTATTTTAAAATCAAATAATATTTTGTCATTTTAATTTCATATCAATGCGGTAAATGTTAATGAAATTTATAATATAATATTGCTAATTTTAGTTGAATAGTAATGTATATTAATTTTCATTAAAAAGTTTTTTATAATAATCAATAATAATGTTAAATGTGTTAATAATAACAATTGCTAAAATGAAAAATCAGGTCTGTTCTTAATTGTATTTCTATAAATTCTGTTTTAACAATTATATATTGCATGAAGGAGCAACCAAAAGAATGGTTTTGTCTATTTTAAAAATAATTTTAAAGTCCAAGCATTTATACCTTATTATTGATTTATTGTAACATCATTATAAATATGCTGTGTAAAGTGTGTGAAAACACAGAATATATTGCTATAACATTTCTAATGTTTATTTTTTCTTTTTCTTCTTCTTTAAAAGATGTATATGTTTGAAGGAAATCTCCATAGCAAATACTGACACCCATATTGCCTCACAGTGAATGGTACGAACTTTCACCTTGGCTGACCCCCAATCTTCGCTGACAGAGTTGCTCTCACCTGCCCTGCTAACAGCTTGAGCATTAAATGAAGCCCTTAAAAACACTCAAAAACTTATAATAAATTCAAGAAGCTGTTGTCCTTTGGTACCTAAGTCAAATGAATGATTTGTAATTCTATATTAGAAGAAATCATACACAAGCTTTGAACTAGCAAAATTAAGTCATAGTATAATATACATAATATAAATCAATTTTAGACTGTTTGAACATGTTACATGAACATCACTGAACTCAAGGGTGGCAAATGAATGAATGGCATTGCTGTTGGCCACTGGAAGTAAACACCTGTTCTCCCTCCATGGCTGGTTGACGTGGTGACCATGCTGGTGGCTGCAGAAAGAGAAGCCAGGCAGTGCAGTGACACAGATGCACCATCCGATCCCATCCACCTCTCCTGTTCCCCCAGACGCTCAATTATTTATCCGCTATGTGGCGGGCATCCATTACCTCTCTGGCATTTTCTCATTCATTACGCAGATTAACAGTGTGTACTTTTTTTTAAGTCTTGGCAAAATTGTAAACAGCCTTGTTGTGGCAACTGTGTCATGATATTCCCTAATCTTGCTTATGATCCATTTTATGATAAAGTCATGTCCCTATCCTTCTCTGGATAAAGTTTCAACTCATGAATATTTTACAGGCATAACCTAAAAATGCCCCATTCATAGCTCATCGGTTCATCTTGATTTACACGAACACTTACTTTTCCGTACTGTGAGTGTATCTTGAGTTGAGCTTCAAATAAATTGTATGTTTTGTTTATTAATCTAAGTAAGCATCTTTGAGACTGCATTTAAAAACAAAACTGTAATTACATTTTAACTGTCTCTAAAAAAGTTACTTTTCCTTTTTAAAATATGGTGTAACAAGGTAACATATGAACAAGCATGATAAGAACAAGTCAATAACATGATGCATTCATTGGGACAACAAACTTTTTGCTTCATAAAAGCTGGAGCTACTTTTCCGTGGGTACGGAGGACATTTCAAATGATGAATGTGTTAAATTTTCCATTAAATCTAACCTTACAGCTCCTAAATTTCATTATTATAGGTTTGTTTGTGGACTTGGGCAAAGACATGGTTTGAAAGCTTTCTTTGCACTCTTTCACTGATAACATTATTATTATTTCAGTAAAAAGGGTAACATATATGTTAAATATTTATAAGAGTGTGTTATGGCTGTTAATATTAAGAAACTAACATTTTAAAAATAATAGAAACATTTTCCTAACAAAAAAAAAAAAATTCCAAAGAAAGTCACAACATAATCATGTTTTTGAACAAATTGGTTGAGTAAATGATTCAATGAATTTAGACAGTAATTATGTTGTGAGCATGTTCTCTGTAGTATCTGTGTATAGTATGAATATAATCCAGACATTCTACATTCTTCATGTTGTCAATGTCATGTGACCTAAAAGAGTCAGTTGCATCTCCTCACTGTCATTCACAAATCCTCTCCTGTGGCATCATGGGATAATAAATTATCCATCAGCTCTTCGGAATCATAGAATATAGAAGGGAAGTAAGCAATTTCATACACAGCCAATCATGTTTAATTGCTGAATCAGCATTTGGAAATTAATCTGTTAGTGAATGATTCAAATGAATCATAAAAAAATCACTTGCTGCCATCTACCAGCATACCAACGTAACCTGCAGTAAGCATCACTGAAAAATCTTCACCAGGTGCGTGAGCTGGCAACATCGCACATGCACAAGAAAGTTTTAGTGAAGGATGAGGAAATGGAAGGAAGTCCCACCCACACTCCCGCATCTGGGGGTGAGCTAAAAATGGGCTATAACTTCAGATGTTTTTGAAGAAAATAATTTCCTGTATGTTCCATCCAGTTCTGAATCTCCTGCATTCTCCTGTTGTCCTGCATTCTACTGAGTTCTTACCTAGCCTCCCTCTACCACCTCCTCTTCAAAAGCCAGCAAGGTCCTCAGCCCAGTCTCTGCTGGTTCCTGCCAGCCCCTCAGCTCACCTTCAGTTAACGCCAGTCTCCAGCTCCTGTCCCTGCCCCCAGCCCCCGAGTCCTGGACTCCATCTTGGTCCTTCAACCCATTAGCTTCGCCTTGGATCCTTGCTCACTCGTCTCCACCATGGCCGTGATCTCACTGGCTCCACCAGGCTCCCCCGCCCCTCCGGCTCAACCTTGGTCTGTCATCAACCCTCCTCCGCTACGGATTACACTCTTCCGGCTACGTCTCATCCCTCCATCCCTCTGGCTCCTCCTTCCCTCCAGGTTCATCCTGGTCCTTAGTCATTCTGGCTCTGCTGCTATCTCCTGGGCCCCCAGCTCTGCCTCAGTTGCACTGACCCACAGTGTCACCCTGGCTGTTTGATTCCCCGGTCTCCACCTGGGGCTCTTCCTCCACTGGCTCTGTCTCCGTTAGTCAGCCCCCTGATGTCATCAGCCTTACATGGTCTCATCAGAGGAAGTATCTTGAGTTCTAAACCTTCTGTGAATTACTGTGGGGATCTTTATTAAACTCTATTTTGGAATTGCCATTGTCTTTGTTGTGTATTCCTGCACTTTGCTGATAGAAGACCAGATTACAAATTGGAATGTGTTTGCTGCTTTGGCTCAAATGACTATATGTGGTAAACTTTTGCCGTCTTGCCATCACCTGCTGCCATGACAAATAGACCCCAAAATCTTTGTTCTGGATTGGGGCGAACTATCACCATCCTGTTGACCACCACAGGACTTGGTTAGAGAGAGGCCGTCATCAGGTGTCTGAAAAGAACATCTGTCCCCGGTTCAGAACACAGAGCCCAGAGCCCAGCAAACCATCACCCCGCTGCATGGAGCAATTGTCCGAGCCCACCACCGATGGACAGCCAGAGCTGGCCGCAACAGCATAAGAAGATATGACTATAAGAAGAGTCTACCGTAGCCTGAGCCTAGCAACATGTCTGACCAGGTACGTGAGCCGGCAACATTGCACATGCCTAAAGGAGTTTTAGTGGAGGATGAGGGAATGGAAGGAAGCCCTATCCACAGTCCCACCGCTGAGGGTGAGCTGCAAATGGACTCTTTAATTTGAGATGTTTTTGAAGAAGATCATTTCTTTTATGTTCTGTCCAATCCTGAATCACCTGCATCTCCCGAGTTCCCACCCAGCCTCCCTATCCCTCCTCCTCTCCAAAGGACATCCAGTTCTCCTCTGGTTCCTGCCAGCTCCTCAGCTCACTCTCAATCAGCACCACCCAGGCACCTTGTCTCACCTCGGGTCTTCCAGTCTCCAGCTCTGGCTTGGTGTGAGGATCTCCTGGTCTTCACCCCCAGTCTGCGAGTCCTGGACTCCACTTTGGTCCTCCAACCCATCAGCTCTGCCTTGGCTCCTTGCTCCCCTGTCTCCACTGTTGCTCATCATCCCACTGGCTCCACGGGCTCCCCTTGATCAGTCGTCGACCCTCCTCCTCTACGGGATTCCGCTCCTCTGGCTTCAGCTCATCTCTCCATCTCTCTGGCTCCGTCTGGCTCTTTCTTCCCTCTTGGTCTACAGTCACTCTGGCTCTGGCCTAATCTCACAGGTCCCTATCTCTGCCTTGACATGATCACATGATCCATCAACTCCGCCTTGGACCTCTGGACCCACGGTGTCACCCTGGCTCAAATGGGCCATAATTTACTGGACTATTTATGGTGAACTGGCTCCACCGGGCTCCCTTACCCTCCGGCTCAGTGTTGGTCAGTTGTCAACCCTCCTCCACTACAGGATTCTACTCCTCCATCTTCTCCTCGTCCCTCCATCCCTCTGGCTTTGTTTGGCTCCCCCTTTTCTCTGGATCCACCTTTGTCCTTAGTCGCTCTGGGTCCTCCACGTTCTTGTGGGTCTCCACCTCTGCCTCAGCCGCATGAGCCATCAACTTCTTTGCCCTGTGGAGCCACAGTGTCACCATGGCTATTTTGGGTCTCTGTCTTTGCTTTATTTTTAGCTAGTTTCTGTTTTCATGGACTTTTAGTTTGTTTTTGTTAGTTTTGTTCTTTTCCCACTTCTCTTTGTGTTGTCATGGTTACAAATGTCATGAGTTTGTTTTGTTCAGCTGTGTTTCATTAAATTTAATTTGTCCATATATTTAAATTCTACCTTTTCCTGTGTTTGGTTGTCCAGTCTCATCAGTGTTTTCAAATTACCATTGTCTTCTTCATTTATTCCTGCATTTTGCTGACAATAGGTATGTGTGCAGGCATATAGTGTTTCTTTACAAAGTAACATCACCAACCTGGCATGCCTAATACAGTTTTTTTGTCGTTTTCGTGGAATTTGTATGAACAGACAACATTGTCTACATAACAGTTGTCTATACCCTCAGACATCAACAGTTGTGTCATTATTGGTGAATGGTGCTGGGCAGATTACTTACAAATTGTAGCCCATTGCTGATTCCAAATTACATGACAAAAACAGGTAATATAATCAGACTATTTTTTGATTACCTTGTTTATCATATTGACTGTCAAATAGGATAACCTTGTACCAAATTGATCATGACCATGTGAATAATATGTAATCATGTAATCATAATCTAATTACAAGTACTTCATTTTTGGAATTTGATTATCTAATCCAGATTACATGTAATCAGTTACTACTAGCACTGCTGGTGAATAGGTACAGTGTAAACTTTTAATAAAACTAAAATAATAATAAGAGGAACATGTTGTTTCTTTACATTTTATTTGATGGTTAAATGCAAATACTTATTTCTTCGTGCTTATTTAATAATCTTAATATGTTTTGTTAGGTTATTATATTATACCTTCCAGTGCAAACTAATGTGAGCAAAACTAGGTAATTGTTTTTAAAAACAGAAACAAATCCTTCTGTATTAAAAGGAACAACCAATGATGGCGTGTAACGCAGACAAACTAAACAAACAAACACATTATCAGACATGTTAAACGGTGACCATGTGTCACTGGGCCTTGACAGCCAAACCACCTAACTGATGCTTCTGTAGCATCAGGTCTCACATTGCATGCATGGAAAGATCAACCTCACCATGACTTCACAAGTCTCTCACTCTGATAGCTGTGCATCTGCCCACATCATCTCAAAACCTCCCATTGTCATCTAAAAACAGATTCATTATTTAAGGGTTGCGATGGTATTTGTGGGCTTGTCATCAGCGGCAACAACATGGCACTGATTTCAGGTGACATGTTTTATTGATTTGGTTTTGGTGAGATGTGACAGGAGTTTGCTCTTCTGCAGGCATTATAGCTCTGATCCGCAGAACGACCTCGGCGTTGTCGTCGGTGTGTTTGCTCCATCCATTTCCATTCGCATCCAGGCTCCAAGCATGCTCTGAGTGCTTGTCGCTCCAGCAGCAAGGGATGAGAGAATGACGAGCGGGTAAAGCTGGTGGTTGACGTGCCGTCCCACGGGGCAATCAACACTGCTTGCATTAAATCAAATAGACTCTGAGTGTTTTTCACTTGGCTTCCCAAAGTAAGGGATGGCTGTGCATTATGCATAAGCATTTGAATATGTCAAAGCCACTGAAGCCAAATTAACTTTACACTGTGTCGAAAGTTTGGGTAAGATGGGTGGGATATGTTGCACAAATATAAGGACACAAAACACAAAAGCAGCAGCAAGATGGCAGCTAAAAAAAAATAATAAAAAAAGGAAAAAAGAAAAGTCTCTTAAATATTTAGAGTGCTGAACAATATGACAAATCAGAATGTGACTGGTTTTGCAGTGTAGAATCTGACCAACATTTAATTTTAGGGGTTAGGGTTTTCGTTATGGTTTGTTTGACATGAAGCAAAAGTTCCTGGAACAGTTTTTATTTTTTAATTTTTTTATCCATGAAGACAGTAAAGTTATATAACAACAACAGCCCCTTGTACCAACTGAGAATCGTTTAAATGCCACAACCTACCTCAGTATTGTTGTTGACCATGTCCCTCCTTTTATGACCACAGTGTACCCATCTTGTGACGGCTACTTCCAGCAGGATAATGTGCCATGTCGCAAAAAGTGGTTTTTGATAGTGAGTTCACTAAATTAAAATGGCCTCCACAGTCACCAGATTTCAGTTCGATAGAGCACTTTTATGATGTGGTGCAATGGGAGATTTGCATCATGGATGTGCAGCCGACAAATCTGCATGACGCTCTCATGTCAATATTGACCAAAATCTCAGAAAAAATGTTTTCAGCATGCTGTTAAATGTCACAAAATTTAAAGCAGTTCTGAAGGGTCCAACCTGGTACTAGCAAGGTATATTTAATTAAGTGGTCAATGAGTGTAAAATGAAGGCAGATTTTAGAAGAAGGACAACAACCCTGTAGCAGGGTTGCTATCTGCTCCTCTGTGTGAGAAGAAACATGACCTCCAGCAGAAACAGACACCCTGAGGGTGGCATGGGGTCCCAATGTCCATTAACGGGACCTGTGCTTACAGACCATCACAATGCACCTCGACTGGCATTTACCAGAGAACACCAGAAATGGCACGTCTGCCATTGGTGCCCCGTTCTCTTCACAGATGAGAGCAAGTTCACTCTGAGCACGTGTGACAGGCCTGATTGAGTCTGGACATGCGGTGGGGAATGTTAGATACCAAGATGAATTCCTCAAAGTTGTCAGAGCTTACCCTGGTGCAGTGGGCCGTGGGTTCCTCCTAGTGCATGACAATGCCTACCCTCATGTGGCCAGATTGTGAGAGTTTCTGGATGATGAAGGCATTAATGCCATTGACTGATCCTTATGTTCCTCAGAATTTAATCCAACTGAGAACTTCTTGGAAGTTATGTATCAAAAGATCTGAAGCCACCAACAGACTGTCCAGGAGGTCACTGATGCTCTAATCTAGGTCTGGGAGGAGATCTTCCAGGACATTATCCACCACCTCTTCAGGAGCATGCCTAGATATTGTCAGGAGTGCATAAAGGCACGTTAGGGTTGTACGAATTACACAATGTATAAAGATTTTTAACTTGGGTATTTCATTCAGTGATATCCAATATGTCCTATACATCACTGTTATAATAACAATTAAGCTCCTGAGAGGAAATAGTCTCAACACACTGCTGACCTGAGAACCATTCCATTCTCTCCAGTCCTCTTTATCCTGTGGTGTTTCCACTGCCAAGACTACTACCAAAACAAAATCAGCAACACATCAGATACCCAGACACTAATTAAAACAGGAATCACCAAACTAGATCCTGGAGGGCTGGCATCCTGCAGAGTTTAGCTCCAACTTGCCTCAACACTTGCCTGGAAGTGTCTAGTATGCCTGGTAAGACCTTTTAGCTGGTTTTAGCTGATTAGCTGGCTCATGTGTGTTTAATTTGGGTTGGATCTAAACTCTGCAGGAGACCAGCCTTCCAGGACTGAGTTTGATGGCCCCTGATTTAGAACATTCTCCTCTCTGCTCTGCCCTGTCCTCCCTCTACCTACTCCCACTTACAACAATCTATTATTCTCTTCCTTCTCTCCCCTTTACAAAGAATAACTACTCTTACTGTATTATCAACACAAGGAAGACACAATTTGTAAAAAAAAATACACAAGAGTAATCAACAACTACTAAATGAATACCAAAAAATGAAAAAGGAATAAAGTACATAAAATGCATATCTGGAAAGATAAACTGTTGCTACTGAAGAACCCTATTATGCATTAAACAAATATGTGTAATATTTGTCATCAACTGCAGTCAGCTATATAATATCTAATGTAAATTAGAAAATCATATACTGATAATATACAACTATGCCATGGTCTCTGGAAGAGGTTTGGAAGTGGTACTTACGTTCTCTGTGGTTGAGTGAGCAGTCCGGTGGCGGTGACTTCTTCGACTGGTTGCACTGGTGGCAGTACAGTGGGGAAAGGAGCAGGAATCCGTTTTGACAGCCTTAAACATGAAGCGCTATAGGATGCTGATCTCCTGGAGCACCAAAGAGTCCTACGATTTGGAACACGCAGATGTGTCCGTGGAGTAGGTGCTGAAGGTCCTTAGCTTGGAACACACCATCAAAAGTACCTGAAGTGAAGGTTTGCTCACTGGAGCTTAACCTTGTTGCAAATGTCTGTGTGTCTTCTGCCTCTCTGGGCTAGAGACTCAGAACTTGGTCAATTCGCTTTGTCTCCCTAGGATGGAGACTCAGGACTCAGGCTGCATCCGTTGTTGTCTCGCTGGACGAAGACTCTGAACGTAGATTATCTCTTTCCTCGCAGACTGGAGGCTCAGAACGTGGTCGTATCTGTTGCTGCCTAAAAAGCTGGAAACTCAGACTTGGTATCTGTTGTTATCTCACCCTTGCGGGTCGCAGACTCAGAATGGTGTAGCTGTTATTGCCTCTTCCCTTACGGGACTCAGGCCCAGTACGGGTATCTGTTAGTCTCCCTGGATGAAAGACTCAGAAGAAGTTGATCTGTTAGCGTCTCCTGGACGTGCCGGAGACTCAGAACGAAGGTTGTTCTGTTATTGTCCCTTCTTTTACAAGACTGAGACTCAGAACAGGGTCTTTATGTTGCTGCCTTCCTGGTAACAGGCCAGAGACTCAGAACAAGCAGTGTCTTTTGGAAGGGTACCTTTATCCCATTCCGATGAGGAGGAGATTGCAATTTGGCACTTCTCCATTTTCATGCTGTGATTGGCTGGTTCCATCAGAGTGGGGGACCACGTGGTTGCCCACCCTTCTTTCCTCCTGTGGAATTTATTTGCATAGTCCAAACACAAAGTTAGAAAAGTGTCACTAAAGTTTTACCCGTGCATTTCTCACCTTCCAAACCACAACCAGAATGCATTTGGCAATGTTACGAACACATTAAGTCCAAGCATGATGGGAAAAGATTGTACTGTCATGCATGCATTAATTTGTCCATTAACAGCCGAGTTTGTGTAAGATGTTGCACTACACATCGCTGTCACCAGGAATACTTATTTCTCTAAATAAGTATAAGATGTGTGTGTTGTAGTGTGATTCAGTTTTAAGGTTTGAAAACATAGTATCTTTGCGACCTGTCTCTGTTTCACCCACTGCTGCTGTATCTAGAGGTCCTAAGGAAGTTTTATGGTCGGTCACAGGCCAAAACCTTATGAATCAGTCGCAAGGTAGGTGGAAGGCAGAAACTGCATTTTGACCAATAGGCCCTGTCTTTCCTGGGCTTTGTACCAAAGGTCTTCTTCTTGCCCCCTAAGAGGTGTCTGGCTGTTGTCCTGGCATCTTTATCTGATGGCGTTGGACAGTTTGCTTAGGTTAGTCCACCAAGATCCAGTCAAAATGTAGCAAACCTTTGTCCACTATTGTGGTCAGGGAGGGGCCCCCTTGCCATAAACTGGGCCCTGGAATGTGCTGTTCACTACAATTGGCTACTCTTACCACTGATATGCAGATGCACAGCTCTTTCATTTAAACCTTGTGATCACACGGTCTCAGCTCTATCTCCGCCTGCCTTTCAGAGATCTCTGCTTGGATAAAGGAGAGTCATCTGCAGCTCAGCCTTGCAAAGACAGAGTTTCATGTAATCACTACAAACCCATCAGTTGACCACAACATCACTGTGCAACTGGGGTTTACAACACTACCACCAACCAGGACAGCAAGGAACCTGGTTGTAATGTTTGATGACCAACTGAACTTCTCCACCCATAGCTCCCAGTTCTGTCATTACTGCACTGGCTCCCTATTAAACAATGTATACATTTTAAAATCTTGCTAATTACTTATAAAGCCTTGAATGGTTTAGCACCTCAGTACTTGAGCGAGCTCTTATAATATTATAGTCCTTCATGTCCAATGTGTTCTCAAAACTCTGGCCGGTAATATACATAATACCTAGAATATGAAAATCAACTGCGGGCGGCAGATCGTTTTCTAATTTAGCACGCAAACTCTGGATCAATCTACCCAACATTGTTCGGAAGGCAGACACACTCTGTCAGTTTAAATCATGATTAAAGGGATAGTTCACCCAAAAATGAAAATTTGATGTTTATCTGCTTACCCCCAGGGCATCCAAGATGTAGGTAACTTTGTTTCTTCAATAGAACACAAACAAAGATTTTTACCTCAAACCGTTGCAGTCTGTCAGTCATATAATGGCAGTCAATGGCTACCAAATCTTTGAGAGTAAAAAAAAAAAAA
>JAHKKF010517085.1:20362-42246 GCA_019740295.1 Labeo calbasu | reverse complement strand
AAATAAATTTTAAATAAATTGAAAACAGTTATTTTAAATGGTAAAAATATTTCACAAATTTACTGCTTTTGCTGTACTTTGTATCAAATAAATGCAGGCTTGGTGAGCAGAAGAGACTTTTTTAAAAATATTAAAAATCTTACTGTTCAAAAACTTTTGACTGGTAGTGTATGCAAGTTTTCTCCAGTCATTTCGGATTCCATTCAATCAACAACTGATGTATAGAACAAAGTCCTGCCGTGCATTTTTTAATAATCCAGTTCACTCGGATATGCGTCACCATACAGAAAATGTGCAAAGCATGTGTTGCTTTGTGACTTTACTGGTACTTCAGAAAAAATTATGCTGTGCACAGTGTTGTCATCAGTCTTTCCCTGATATATTTTCTTTAGGTTGGAGGCACATTTTATTAGTCATTTGAATATTTTTGACTGTTTGAGGTCTAAATTTGCACATCTAAAGAAATATTGTTGACAGTCTGCATTTGATGACATGAATGCCAAATATTCTATTGTATGGTTATGGCTTTTGTGATCTAGCTCTGTTTGTGTGATTAGATTCAGTTGTTGAGAGCAGGTTGGACAGTCTATTCATAATACAATTTTATGATAAATCAAGTAGAAGCAGTTTATTTTCAGAATATTTATGCTGACTTAAAACTCACTGCAACATATGATAAGAGAAAGTGCGTTATTCATTGGCAAAGTTACATGGTACTGTTGTAGCGCTTAGAGATGTGACCTTTTCATTTGCTTAAATACATAGTGGTGGAACACTTTAACAAGACGACTGTGCTCTGTTTACTTTAGATTAGGATTCTTCTACCTGTAAAATTGAATGTTCCTGTCCACTTCTGTGCTTTGTGTCCTCTTTTCATTTTCTCTCGCTCCGCCTTATCTCTTTAAGGTTTTTCATTCGCACATGGCTAACATCAGCACATAAAGAAATAACTATAGCAAATTTCTCATTGCAGTTGTGAGAAATGGAAACAGACCTTTTCTATTATTACTAGTTTTGATGGAGAGGTAACTACGCCATCAATGGACATTTAAACAAGGTTATCGAAATGATGTTAGATGTGTGTTGCTTTGTTAGAATGTCTATTTTTTTTAGTTGGCAATATAAAACTAATATAAGACATCAGTGAGCATAAATCATATTTTATTACTGAGGCATGAAGAAAATTGCTGGTTCATTGAATTTAGAGAACATGGGTCTGATTGTGAACTGCTGAAAGTACCATATAATTCATGCCGATTGGCATACTTATCTTTATGCTGTTATTTCTATCTGTATTAAAACATTATTGTATAAACGTGTAGTTAGAACGGCCAATTTCCTTGCAAGTACACTACCAGTCAAAAGTTTTTGAACAGTATATATATATTTTTAAAGATGTCTCTTCTGCTCACCAAGCCTGTATTTGTTTGATCCAAAGTACAGCAAAAACAATAAAATTGTGAAATATATTTACTATTTAAAACAACTGTTTTCTATTTAAATGTATTTTAAAATGTAATTTATTCCTGTGATCAAAGCTAAATTTTTAGTGTCATTATCATTGCAGTATTATTACTTACATGATCAGTGTCATGATCCTTCAGAAATTATACTTTTATTTAGCAAGGATGCTTTAAATTGATCAAAAGTGATGATAAAGACATTTATAAAGTTATTAAAGATTTCTGTTTCAGATAAATGCTGTTCTTCTGAATCTATTCATCAAAGAAACCTGAAAAAATTCTACTTGGCTGTTTTCAGCATAATAATACCAATAGATGTTTTTTAATCAGCAAATCGGAATATTAGAATGATTTCTGAAGGATCATGTGACTGGAGTAATGATGCTAAAAATTCAGCTTTGAAATCACAGGAAAAAATTACATTTAAAAATATGTTCAAATAGAAAACAGTTATTTTAAATGGTAAAATAACTGTGAATATCACCACCATTAACACATTTTTATATTTTTTTTTTCTCTGAAGATGTAAAACATTATTTCTGTTTCTTTAAATAGATTTTAAATAGAATTTCTTTATTTTTATTTCATTAAATGTAAATTCAAATTTTTCAAACAGTGCATTAACTTGACTGTTTTTCCTCTTTGTTTTAGGTTGTTTTTGCTTATTAGTTACTTGGATGAAATAAGGCTAGCTTATTTTCACATCTCCCACAATACTAGAACAGACAGTGGCACATTGACCCGTCTCAGTTACATAATCTAAAATTATGCAATTGCTTGATGTATAACAGGAAAAGCTTTTTACTACTGATCAGAGACAGCAAAGGTTAGATTTTTATTTATTTTTTTATATACATATATGTTTATATATTACACCACAAGCACATTTCAACGCAAAGATACATTGCAAGCAGCTATTGTGTGCAGTGGCTGTTAATGTAATGGCTGATTTCAACACAGGGCCACTTAACGTGTCGAGTCTGCTGATTCATACAAAGTGGCTCAACTCGATGTTGTGTGTTTTACATTTTAGAAGCCCAGTACAGCTTGTGATGTATTGTTTAAGTACATTTACACCACCAGCAGACATTATTCAAAGGACTGTCTTCTCTCAATGTAAAGATCTCACATAAGGTTTAAAGAAATTTGCAGGTGCTAGAAAGTTAATTAGTTAGCGGTGGAGCACTTAGGACTTATTCACAGACCCCATGACTCACTCAGTTTAACAAGTCATAAGACACATGTGTTGCAGCTATAAAACTCAGGTTTATGGAGAGCTACTGAAAGCCTTTAATGAAGCTTAGGTCACAGAGGAAGTAGCAGGCCATGTATCACGTCATTCATTATGACCTGGTGACTTCAGTTGTTAATTTAGCTGCCACTAGGTGTCAGCACTTGCATTAATAAAGTGTTGATGTTCACTGAAAGGTAATGACCATCTTGCATATCAAGTGGTCCAGCATGTTGTTGATATGCAACACTAAAGAGTCATTCTGATCTGATTATGCCATTTTGTTTAGTTCAGTGTAAAGCTAAATTGGACACCATCAGACATCAGTTAGCTCAGTTTAGATGGCTTATCATGAAAGCATTTTTGATAAAATAGAAGAAAAGTTGTTTAAATTGTTAACTGAAAAAGGATGTAATTATTTCGCCTTGGAATTATATGGTTATATGGCATTTTTTTTGTCAAAAGTTAGTAATTCACATATTCTTATTTTGTGACAACTTGTTTACATTATGTGATGCTTTTTTTGTAAGCTTTGGACATTTTTTTTAGTAGTAGTCTATGGAGCCCAAAAGCTCAATATCTCAAAAGATTCCAAGGCGGYGATATTTTAAATATTATTATAATATTTATTATGTGTAATAAAAATAAATAATATTTTATTAAATTATTATATTCTTTCTTTATATTGTATTTTTATTGTATTTGTATTATTTTTAAAGTACATTTTATATGATTTAAATAAATTATTATATTGTATTTTTTATTCTTTTTATTTATGTATTTTTTTCTGTGTAACAAAGAAGAAATTTACAGCACTTTTCTAGACAGCAGTTCATAATGAGTAAGTTTGGTTTGTTCCTCACACAAAGTTGTCTTATTGTCTTGTAGCACAGGTATATTTGTAGCAATAGTCAAAAAAACATTATGTGGGTCAAAATTAACGATTTTTCTTTTATGGCAAAAATGATTGGGATATTAAGATCATATTCCATGAAGATATTTTGTAAATTTCCTACCGTAAATATATCAAAACTTAATTTTTGATTAGTAATATGCATTGCTAAGAACTTAATTTGGACAACTTTAAAGGCGATTTTCAATTTTTTTTTTTTTGCACTCCCAGATTCCAGATTTTCAAGTAGTTCAGCTGATGTATAGATCTCAATTTCCAAAAATACACCCTTGTGGTCCAGGGTCATATATGTGTTTGGACAATGTGAAGAATAGTAAATAATTTAAGTTACTTAATTAAAATTTTTGGGTGAAGTGTTTCTGTAATCACTGCTTTTCATGTTTTTTATTTTGTTTTGTTTTGTTTTTTCAGTTACTTTTATTACCTTAATCTTTATTTTAAAGCTTTGGTGTGGTGTCAGAATGACTGAGATTCAATCATGGCAGAAAACAGCAGCAATAAAAATATTTTTTTTTTACAATGCCGTTTGATTACAAATGCCAATGGTTAGTCTCAAATCAACAGCGATTGTGATCGCAGCAGATTGTGCCGTTGTGCATTTTTCAAGTTTTTGATTGTTTTGTTGGTGGAGAAGAGTCACTTGGTTAGAGCCACAGTGTTCCACAGAAGTTTCAGGCAATTATTTGACTGAATACTATTGCTTTTTGCCTCTGTAGCTTAACATAAGGACACAAATATATGTCTTCATTGGCTTCATTGTCATTGTGTCTTAAATTCTCCCAGGTTTCTCTTTTATTCTGGCATTGATGTTTAGGTTATTGTTTTGGTCAGTATAAAGTAGTCCATTTATAAAACATGTTACTCAGGTTATAAAATTTGCATTCGAATCCTGTTAGCCTAGCAGTTTCATTAGAAAGCAGAGAATCCTCCCTGACATTGTTCGTGCCAGATCAGAATCATCTAAGGCTAAATTACCACTCCTCCACTGCCCTTACATTTTTCCATGCATGAGACTCCTTTCTCCCTTTTCATCTCTTACTTTGATTCAAATTCAAAGTTTAGCAGATTATCACCTGACAGTGATATTCAACAAATTTGCTTCAGGACATCTAGTGATCCAATATAATACTAGCATGAATAGTAAATAATAGCGCAAATTATACTGTTTCTTTAATCAGCCCTGTTCTCTGATTTTTCGTACCTTTGTTAACCTAAATCTTTATTTAGAAGCTTGTGTGGTGTCAGAATGACTGCTACAAAAAGTAGCATCAATAAAATCCACCCCATTTGGTTACAAATGCCACTTGTTGTTCTCAAATCAACATCGATTGTGGTCACAGCAGATTGTACCATTGTGCCTTTGTCAAATTTTTTTTTTATTGTTGTCTTGGCGGTGAGAAGTGACATGGAGCCACAATGTTCTTTTCAAGCCAAACTGAACAGAAGTCAGGCATTCTTATGACTGAATACTATTGCTTCAGCATGGGTTGAATAGGAAAGCTGACAATTTTGGTAAATTCCTAGTAAATTTATCTTTTCATGCTCTTTTGCAGCCAATAATTCACAGCAGAAAAAATGTGTTTGGTACAAACTGTGTTTTGCTTGGTATAATTTTGTTGCTCATTTTGTTTCGTTGGCATCTGAATAATTTGAGTAGCTTCTACCAAGTGACACATCTGTTTGTACCAAAATAATGTAATGTTTGATTGAATACAACCTTTGCACAACATCAACAATTAAAAATATGTGAAACAGTTTCTCCTCTACAGGATGAAGGTTAGTTATGTTTCAAATCTAACTATGCGCAATTATATGATTAGTTGCATTATATTATTTACATTTAGTATTATTTTCAGGTTAGACCTACCAGTTAACAGTCACTGGCATAGAATGTCTAACATTTGCAAGTTTTACACAAACTTAATAATATAACAAAGATATATGTTAAAGGAGTAGTTCACTTCCAGAACAAAATGTACAAATAATGTACTCACTCTATAGTCATCCAAGATGTTCGTATCTTTCTATCTTCAGTCGTAAAGAAATTATATTTTTTCAGAGAAACATTTCAGGAATATTCTTCATATAGTGGGCTTCTATCGTTTAGAGCCATTTTGAGCTGCATTTTGGAAGTTCAAACTTGAGGGCACCATAGAAGTCCATTATATGGAGATAATTCCTGAAATGTTTTCCTGAAGAAACATAATTTCTTATTGATTGAAGAAAGAAAGACATGAACATCTTGAATGACAATGGGGTGAGTAAATTATCTATAAATTTTTGTTCTGGAAGTGAACTTCTCCTTTAACCTTCGTTTACATGTGAATGTCTGTATCATCTAGTGGAAGGATGGCATTTAATGAATTTGCCTAATAAAACATTTTGTGCGTAATTTTCATGTAGTAGCTATTTGATAAAATCAATGATGTTTTCAATATAGTCATGGCTGAAAGAGTTGAAGGCACTGTAGGCTGAGCGGTGTGCCTAACACTGACATTTATTAGATTATAATCACAATATAGTACAGCCTGTTAAATTTTATTGTGTGATTAAAGTATCAATTCAGACTGAAATTCATTGGCCTTGATATAGTAGGCAATATCTGTAGTCATTCTTTGTAGCAGAATTGTCAATTTTGCATTGTTTCCAACCGTAATTGACAAACGTAAAGTCGTAATGATTGGCTCAAGGTGTAGG
The DNA here is from genome assembly GCA_019740295.1 of Labeo calbasu. Taxonomy (NCBI): domain Eukaryota; kingdom Metazoa; phylum Chordata; class Actinopteri; order Cypriniformes; family Cyprinidae; genus Labeo; species Labeo calbasu. Next base: position 35,942 of record JAHKKF010517085.1, on the reverse strand, counting down.
ATTTAGAATCATCTATGATCCAATTATGAGCTACGTGAGGGGTGTCACAATGATTGCAATCAATGCAAATGTAGACCTCCTCTCCTTATTCAGGGGGAAAAAAATCCCACAGTGCATTCTAGCCCATTTCATTAAAAAAAAAAAAACGCACACATTTAGTATGAATATAGTGTCACATCGGCTAATGTCCAGTCGAGAAACATGCTATAGGAATGCATAAACACCTTTTGGCAGAATCAGCATGCTGGAAAAAAGAGAAAGGAATACAAAGGGCTTTCACAATATATATGATTGGGGATTGAGGAAAGAATGACTGAACCAACGTCATTTGCAGACTATACGGTTCAAGAACCTATGAAGGGGTGTTTAAATGTTGTGTATGATGTGTACTGACCAAACCAAATGCACTTGTGAGTGTTAAATCTAGGACAACCCAAGTATGCTATCAGTCTTCCACTTAGTGTTTTTTTTTTTTTTTTTTTTTTAACCGTCCCTCAGACACTCTTTGACGAGTCACAGTAAAGAACTTCACATCTTCGTGAACGCAGGAATAGACCTTAAAACATTTTCTTCAGTTTGTGACAATTGCTAGGAAGAAACTAGAAGAAGCTTGACACGAAAAGCCTCTTGATCTTTATGACAGTGATTACCATGAAGGAAAAAAGACCATTTCAGTCTGGTATGGTGTGCGTCTTGGCTGTAAAAAAATGGGAAAGTGTTTCAGTCACTCTCATTCTTCACCAGTGCTGAAGATCTATTCTGGGGACAAGCACTGCAGCGTATATTCAGGCAGTTAGGCTATCACAAGTCTTCCCGCTGGGACTCAGTCATCCTGTCTCACAGATAAAGCTCCTCTGTTTTCCCTGCTATCAAACCTCATGTCTGATAGATATGTAGGAGGGCATCAATTGGTGTTTGGAAACCAACGAAAAGGTGATTGCATTTAGACCAGATTCTTTGTATGAATAGTTAATTATAACATGTTTGTCACACACATTTGTCTGTCTTGTGTGTGTATATAGGAATACAAATATCTTAGATACTTGAGGGGCCTTCTTTGACTTGTGCCAGTAAGCAACCACCCAAAACGCCCTAGCAACTGCATAGCAACATGATAAACACATGGAATCGTGGAATCCAGTCATTAAAACCAAATTTAATTAAACGGATAGTTCCGGTCCTTGATTCTGATTGGTTGAGCCGCGTTCAAAGCCGTTGTAAATTACGTTCGTTTGCTGCTCGGCAACCACTTTGTTGCAACAGCTGTTTTTGAGGAACTACATTGTTTGATGGAAGAATAATGTCTTTATTAATAACATTAAACATTTGCTCTATTTTATTTTGAGAAATGTCACTACATATATGGAATAACCGTTTTATAAAAGCAATAAGCCCCGTGAAGCTTCTTGGGGTTTATTGCTTTAGTATAATGCAGTATGTCATAAAATTTGCCAAATTTTGGATGGATAAATCAGAAGTAGGTCATTACGCTTAAATCAAAATGTGGCATGGACTAGTGTCTGTAAATGTAAAGCCACAAAGTTACTATTAAAATATGATTCCTGCATGTTCTGCATGTTTCTGTGTGAATGAATGGCGCAGGCGTGCCGTTTCGTTTACTACACATACTGAAGCACGTGTGATGCTTGCGGTATATTTAGCCTCTGCCGCTTCAATATACAAGTACATGAACACAAACACAATTTCTAGAACTGCTCTGAGAGTCACTAAAGTAGCATTTTACCGTTTCTTTTGAGAAAAACTATCGTCATATCATATACAAACAGAAAGGTCTTCACAGCAACCCATCAAAAATAAAGTTTGGTTCAGCTTGAAGAAACTGTGACAGAAATTTATTTCTTAAAGGAATGATAGTACTATTACTACCAATAAAATTATTATTAAAGCACTATTTATAAAGGAATAAAAAAGACCAGAATTTATTCAGCAAAAATATGTAAATACACAACACAGTATTTCTGAAAAGGAAAAAAAAAAGAAATGAATAAAATAATAATAATTAAAAAAAATAAAATCAATTAATTAGAGATGCTTTTGATTATTAAAATGTAACAAAACCATTAAATGGAATTCAGAAAATTGATTGAAAACAATAACTGTCAAAACTAAACCTAAATTTGAGAAAAAAATAAAACATATTTCATAGGGCCTTAAATATTTGTTAAACCTTTAATAAATTGCTGTTAAATATGGTAAGTTTCATGATTCCAATTAATGGAAGTGGAATTCAAAATAATTAAAAAGGAGGGAAAAAAAGTAAAAATAAAGAATAAATAAATAAATCACTTGTTAAATATCAAAAGATGCATGAACTGCCTGAATAACACCAATAAACTGTTATTAACAATAAATGTTCTGTAAAAACAATGAACAGCAGCTTCCAGCCTCCCACCATGATGCAAACATGAAATATAAGACATACAGTAGTAGTTCTTCATAGGTTTCTTATTCGATTTTGCTACTTTTCCATTGTTGTTTTTTTATATATGTAAACATGGATGCGTTTGACTCTTGCACTCGCATCTCTTGCAGCATCTCATGCATGAAACAGCTTTATAAAAATACGGCACTCAAGTTAAAAGAAGTACACTCCCATCTTCTTTTTCCTTCTCCACTGCCCGCGTCGCTTCTTTGTCAACACAAAAGCACATTCTGTGTGAATGGCATCTAGTGAAATGAGCGTGTCACACATGAGCACCGACATGCGGATGGATTGTTCTTTTCTCTTTACTCGTATTTTCTTTATATAATATATACATATTGTTCTCATGGTGTCTTTTATTATAGTTTTCTTTCCCTTTTTTTTCAAAACTACAGGTTGATTCATGGAGGTCAACTTCTGAATGGTTTAGCTGGTCCAACCATTATGAGTGCCGGTCCTCTGCTCTCTACTACTTGGTTTGCTCCTGATCAGAGAGCTACAGCCACTGCTATTGCATCACTTATTGGTTACCTGGGGTCAGCCTGCGCCTTTCTGATTGGTCCGTTGGCTGTCCCTGCACCCAATGGCACTGTGGGAGGCACTGTTTACTGGAACCAAAACCACATAGGAGACAGGATACAGTTTGTTCTTTACGCAGGTACGTTATTGTCTTCTGATAGTCCAGCAGCAGCATTCATTCTGAATCAATATTAAATTATTTTAAGCATTTGCCATACAGAAAAGCAATCACAAGAAAGCCATCCATGGTGGCTCTCCAAATACCCCAATCAGACGTCTTAACGTGGTTTGCGTTTACCTCGCTATAAAGATTGCCTCGCATTGTTCTGCTTAACTGATTCAGAAAATTAAAACATTTTGAGAGAGAGAGAGAAAGAAATCTTTCCAATAATAGATTGATACTCTGCCTCTGTTTAAGTTGAAAGATGTTGCTGTTGCTTTCGTACACAGGAAAGACATTGATTTGCTAGTAGTTTAGAGGTCATTGGGACACTTACTGCAACATTGGGCATCAAGATGCAGCCACATGCACCGGATTTTGACACGCTCCTTGAAGACGAAAAACTTGAAGAGATGCTGAATGATCTGTCCAGTGTAATAAAAACATTGCAAAAGGGTCAAGTCTTTATAGAGGGGTGGTATAACTGTATATACTGTCTGACAGTAAAATCTGTCAACTAGTAGATATTTTGCTGTACTGTTTACAGCCTTTAAATAGTACTGAAGGACTTCCAGTGTTCCCACTGATGTTTTGTATACATAAAGTTCTTACTTAAAAGAGAAAATAATACATTTTCTTTTACAGGGTTATCCAAAAATAAGCATTACCACATGGTTAATTCATATAAAATCAATTAATATGAAATGTAGCTAAATTACCAGCAACCACACAACCATCCCAATCCAAGGTTTGGTTTTTTTAATGTTTTTGGGGGAAAAAAAAAACAAAAAAAAAAACGGTATGCTCACTACTAAGGCTGCATTTATTTGATCAAAACACAGACAGTAATATGGTTAAATATTATTAAAATATTTCACCATTTATTAAAATAAGTTTGCTATTTTAATATATTTTAAAATGTAATTTATTCCTGTGATATCAAAACTGAATATTCAGCATCCATTACTTACGTCTTCAGTGTACTCATGGGCCTTCAGAAATCATTCTAATATGGTGATGTGTTGCTCGAGATTTATTTATTTTTATTGATTTATTGATTATTAAAACAGTTAATAGTGAAGAATAGCATTTATTTTAAATAAAAATCCTTTGTAAAATTATAAACGTCTTTACATTCAATTTTGATCAAATTAATTTGTCCTTGCCAAATAAAAGTATTAATATTTCATTAAATCTTAAAAAAACATTGGTGCATTAGACTATATCTTGATACATGTCATTATCATGATATAAAACTATTCGTTTGTGACGCAAGACTTGTCATATCACACACCTGTACCCAAGCCTGCTTGATAAGTCTGTATTTTATGACAGAAAAGGCAGATTTATAGAAACGATGTTGTAAAAAATAACTTGCTGAATAAAAATGGGATCTGTCTGTGGAAACGGCACTTATTTTATCATGTGGACTGCGCCCAGAAGGGACACAAAATTTAGGAACTCAACCTGAAGACTGTGCTGGCAGTGTCAGTGCATCTGGGTTTGAGATACTGTGTGCCAACAGGGTTTTTTGTGCTTGGCTACAGCAGTGCTCAATTATGAACTTGGTAGCACATCACAAATTCCTGCACTGGATGAGCACATCTGAAAGCAGAGAGTTTTTTTGTGGACTAGGGTTAATGAGCTGATCAGTTGTTTCATTGTGCATTTCCTCCCTCTACAGGATTGTAATAAATCTGCTAGACTCATGGTTAACTCTAGATTAATGTGAGCCATCTAATGACCGTTAATGATGTTGGTTTGGATACCACTCTCTCTCACTCTCTCTCATTAATTTGAATTTAGTATCTGAAAATTGCAGTGAAATGCCAGACGCGTTAAGCTCTTTTTCTAATTAACAGAGATAGATTAAGTCTGAATCCCTAAAATCTTTGTGAGATTTGATGTTGACACCAAAGCTGCATGATAAATGTTGTGTGTTTTTGTGAACTTGCAGAGGGTGGAATGATTGCAGCGCTTTTCGTGGCTGTGATGTTGTACTTCCCCTCCAGGCCACCCATCCCTCCCAGCGTGGCAGCGGCTAGCCAACGTCTCAGCTACAGGAGCAGCATCTGCAGACTGCTGAGGTATAATGACAGTCCTCCCTTACCAGACTGCTCTGTTTTGAACAAAGAATAAAAGAATGATGGTTAGGAAGTAGTAGCAGTTCAATTGAAAATAGAACTTCTCTTTAAAAAGTGTCAAGAACTGCCTTTGTTTCTTATTTTGTAAAATTTTATTTTGTTCTCTGATGTCTACTTGTAATATTATCAACATTTTTACATAAAAAAACATCATAATTTAGATATAATAATAATTTTCTGTCCTGCATTAGTCTCCACTTACCAGAACACTCTGTTTGAATAGGTGTGGTGTATACACATCCACTGCTATGATTGGCTAAGAGCGTACATTCAATCCTCATAGATGGACGCGGCTGTGATTTAGGTTTAAAACGCATAAATAACTAAGTACATATCAAACAAACTATAAGAAGAGACAAAGCATTAGTGACCACGTAATGAAAACAGTTTCTCACACTTTTGTCATCATGACATCATGTTTTAGTTTTAGTCATTTTGAAAATCCCGCCTTGAATTGTGTCGCTCTGGTTACTGACGTAACCTCGGTTCCCTGAGATAAGGGGATGAGCGTTGCGTCGCTTACACTATGGGTAATTGTAAACGAATCCGCACTAAAATGAAGTAAACAAAGAACCGAGTTCTTACTGACGCGGTCTGGAACTTCATTAAAAGTTCATCCACAATTTCCTAACGTTGGGATCAGGAGGGCAATGCAAAGACTGTTTTGTTTCAGTGATGTCAGTCTTCTTCTGCATACATTGGAACATTCTAAAAGCAGTTGTTTTGGCAGACTGCCTTTAATATAAGCTGCTTTTAGACAAAGTTTTGAGATTTGAAATTTGCAGGATATTTTTGTAGTACAGTGACCTCTTATATGTCAAAAGATCAAGGCAATTTTGGTTTCTCAGTTCATCACCACTTTAAATGTAAATATAAGGAAAACAGAGAGATCTAACAGTTATTTTCCATACAACAAAAATGGATGGTGATCACAGTTGTCAAGCCCCAAAAAAGCCAGAAAGAACCATAAAAGTTGTACAGCTCTGTATTTAAAATTCTCTTATCATTTTCTGACCCTAATGTCATCCCAGATATGTATGACTTTCTTTTTATCTGTTGAACACAAACAGAGATTTTTAGGAAAATAATAAGTCTCATATAAGTAGATGGATCCCTTAAAGTTGACACGTTAAAAACCATGCAAAACAAATACAACAGTAATCCATACAACCCCAGTTAAAGAATCAATGTCTTCTGAAGTGAAACGATACGTGTGAATGGAAAAAAAAACTAACATTTTGAACTTTCTAACCTATAAACCATTGCTTCTGGCGAACTGTCAACACACTGTACACATTAGTACATTGTGGAAAAAAAGCTATAGTAAGGGTTTAAATATAACCATTTTTAAAAGTTTGGGGTGAGTAAAATTTGCTGAATTTTCAGTAGCCATTACTGTAGTCTTTAGTGTCACATGATTGTTCAGAAACCATTCTGATATGCTGATTTGGTGCTCAAGAAACTTATAATTATCAGTGTTGTGGAAATGTGGAACATTTTGTTCAAGACTTTTTGATTGGAAAAAAAGTCCCAAAGAACAGATTTTATTTAAAATAGAAAATATTTGTAGTGTCGTCAGTCTTTACTGTCGCTTTTTGATTAATTTACTGAATCCTTGCTGAATAATAAAATTTCTTTAGAAACAAAATTATCTATCTGATTAATCAAACTGTTTGGGAACGGCATATGAATGAATAGATGATAACAAAAATCCCCTGTCCCTTTGAAAAGCCCTGTCCCTGCAAGGATTTCAAACCTTGAAAAGACCTGAGCACAATACTTATTCTAGTTAAAAATAACTTTAAAATGCGAATGTCAGTGTTCTTCATTGGCATTCACAAGCAATTCTGCATCGGGTAGATCTGCACGTGGACAACAACAATGGACATCTGTTATTTTAGGCCTTTTGTAACTTTCACATTCTGTCTCCCTGATCTCAGCACGGTCTCTGAAGTTTTATCATTGCTTTTACAAAAGAGAATCTTAATGAACAGGGTCTCGTCATTTCGCCACTCACCATATGCTGCGCTTGTCATTTAATACACATCAAAGTCAAGATCCTCTCCCTGCAGATTAATTACCAAGCCTTATGATGGCACATGCTGACCATCCTTAATAAATAGAACATCTTGATCTGTACATTTAGTAACCCAGTGAAGTCCACGAAGGCCAGTGTGACCACAGTGGCACATTTTTACAGCTAGTCAGAATTCTCTTGATTTAGTCACAGTTGCGATATTCACAGATCAGAGGAAGCCAGCTCTGCTTTGAATGCGTTCTCACATCAACACTAGTGGAACTGGCTGAAATCTGTGGACTGAAAAGGACTGTTGAGCCTCCACTGTTGTAGAGAGTCTGCAGTTCGACCCCCTCCGAGGAGCGCCAGAACTTTCCCACTCACAGCAGAGCTGAAAGCGAAGAGAAGAACAAACATGAATGGACGAAGTCACCCCTTTGAGACCGTAATGCTGTCTGGAGTCCCACCGATAGGCAGAGTTCCAGTAGCTGTCTCACATTTGTATCTGAATGGAGCAGTGGATTGCTAGAGCTTTGTAAAACGGCTAGTCTACAGGGACAGTTCACTGGATACAGACTGGGGTCGTGTGATCATGATTGCATTTCACCTCCAGTCCTTGAACTCCCAAGTCCTTGGCTCACCTGATTTCGTGAAACTTCAGAGGTTTTTTTTGAGCCTCATTTGTTTGTTCCAGAAAGCATCATTATTTCATTGTTCCTTTACGGGAACCGCTACCCCAGCGTGTGATTACTACGCTAACAGTGATGATGGAATAGTATCAGTATTGATGGTCTCTGTGTTAAAAATGGCCATGGCTTGCAAAATCTTGATTTTAGGGTATTGGATCCCAACAGGGCCTGCCAAGGACAAATGGCACTTAGCTGATGATCCTTCTGGTTTGATGGCTCCCCCAAATTTGTCAAAAGAAAGGAAAAAGGGCTCTCTTTCATATCCCATAATCTAAATAAGCTCTTGGTGGGAAAAAAGTGCATAGATATTGATCTCCGCCAGCTGTGAGGTTAATGAAACTGGTACAGTTGGGAGAAAGGGTCCTCAATCAACACATTTTTTTGCAATTACCCTCTTCAAGGCTATCGTATAATTCACAAAAAGCATGCTTGGTTTTCACACTTTCCTGTTAATAGACAGGATGTGGACAGTGGAAGTTCTTTCACACCTACTGATTCATAACCTGGAGGTAATTATGAGTAGTGTGACATGGAAGTTGAATTTTCTACAAGTGACTGGGTGCAGTAATTTGGTATCTGATTAATTTGTTAACTTATAATTTGCATCTTCACCTCCTCCTGGTCACATTTTTTATAGCTGTTTTTCTCAGATAAAACTTTTCAAAGGTATAGCTCACCCAAAAATTTAAATTCTGTCATTAATTACTCACCCACATGCCGTTCCAAACCTGTAAGACCTTCGTTCATCTTCGGAACACGACTTAAGTTATTTTTGATTAAATTCAAGAGCTTTCTGACCCTGCGTAGACCGCAACGCAACTGACACGTTTAAGGGTCAGAATGGTAGTAAGAACAAGTGCTGCCCTCGACCAAAGATTTTTCTGGTCGACTAGTAGTCGTTGATTTTACGCATTAGTCGACTATTAGTTACACGTTTATTAATAAACCATATAAATCATAATAATGAGCCTTTAATTGCCTACATATAGCCTAAGTGCTCAAACACACACAAAAAAAGCTTGTAATAATAATTATAAATGTGTCAGGGAAAAACAGCAAGGAGACGCCATTAACTTTATTTATGCATTAACTTCATTCAAATTTATTGATAAACTAGTGCTTTCTTTGTTTTCAGCTTAAGATATGAAGTTGGTGACACTGACTCGTCATCTCTGCAGTTGTGATGCACCAATATCCATATATTTCATATATAGGCTACGGATTACATAATCTGACAATATTTGTTTTCAGTTTGAATTGCTTCATTTAAAAGTAGACATTTCACTCTCTATAAATATATTTTTCATGTCTGTAAGGCAATCACAGAATTTCAAAGTTTCACTCTCATGTTCAGAGATCAAGACGACAGAAAGTGCATCCTGTATGCTTTCATTATTTTACAAAAGCACAACGTTTTGTTGTTATTCTGAGTGCACGCAAATAAACATAGAGTCTTTACAGATTTGAAAGATGTATTACTTTTATCTGTATGACCAAAAGTAACGGAGTATTTTAAGAGCAAGTGACCGCACTGGCGCCTTCATCAGTCATTAATGCAGTAACTGCGCTACTACTCAGCTTTCACACTCCGCACAGACGCTTCAATAGTGCACATTTTTCTAGGTTAACATTAGACTGAGCTGCCATGAAAAGTTGCTACTACATACATTTTTCTGATGAAAATCAATATTTGAGGTCGATGAATGATAGGTGAGCATTTGGATGTCCTGCCCGACATACTATATTACCACATAGACAAGCTGTTAACAATCTGTCCGTCATGGACTGCGTGAATTCACCACTTTCTGTGGATTTTTTTTTTTTCTCCAACTAAGCGACTAATAAGATTTTGATCGTCCAAGCCTTTTCTCGTCGACTAACTGTTTAACAGTTGACTATTGGGGGCAGCCCTTGTCAGAACATTGTTAAAATAGTCCATGTGACATCATGTGACTGTAATTTTATGATGCTATGAGATTTTTTTGTGCGTAAAGAAAACTGTCTGATTGAACAATTTCTTCTCTTCTATGTCAGTCTCTGTTTATGAGATGACCACAACGCATGGGTGAGATGCATTGTGGTACTCTTGTGAACGTGTGTCAAACACTGACACGAAAGAGAATTGTTGAAAAAAGTCATTATTTTTGTTTTCTTTGCACACAAAATGTATTCTCGTAGCTTCATGAAATTACGGTTCAACCACTGATGTCACACTAACTATTTTATCGATGTCCTTACTATCTTTCTGGGCCTTGAACGTAGTACCAGAAAGCTTTAATCAAATTTTAATAAAAAATTAAATCAAGATTTAATCAAAAATATCCTAATTTGTGTTCTGAAGATTAACAAAGGTCTTATGGGTTTGGAACAACATAAGGGTGAGAGATTAATTTCAGAATTTAAATTTTTGGGTGAACTCTCCCTTTAAAGCAGCTTGCGTTCTTAGAATCTCAATAGAGCCACAAGCATCAAAAACATTATTAAAACATTGAAGCAGTTCCTGAATTTGAAATGAGATCATGAACAAGATCCAGAATTGCATTTTACATTTGCAGTTTTAAAAGGTAGTGGAATTGAAACCGAATTGATCTGCATAAAATGTACTTTCCACTTCCTGTAGTTCCAATTCATGTTCCAGTACAGCCGCTTATGGGGTGTAGCAAATTCAATTCAAACTTAATTAATTTAAAAGGAACCAGTTCCTAAAATATCAATTTTGTGCAAACCTGGAAACGTCTAATCTGTGCAGTTGCATCTTCATGCCTTTACGAGAACCAATGTACTGCGTTTGATTACTACGGTAAGAGTGATGATAGAATAGTGTTAGTATTGATGGACTTAGTGCTAAAAATTGCTGCATCTTGCAAAATCTTCATCTTGGGGCATTCAATTTCAACACGGCCCGCAAAGGACAAATGGCACTTAGCTGATGATCCTTCTGGCTTGATGGCTCCGAAAAATCTGGGGCTGGAGGAGGGTGGTGCAGTCAAACAACTTCCTTCTTTTAATCAAATCAAGTGAGAGACTCAAATACCAAGAACCAAACTCTAACAAGTGAATTCCATACAGCACACCGCTTCAAAAGATAAACAAAGCGTCTTTGGAGAGCCCTCATGATTGGTTTCAGATGCTTTGTTGTTTTATAGGGGGGGAGTGTTTCCTCTTGGGTAAGTTGGGGAGACACTGTTTGGGACACTTGAGGGAAAATAGGTAGAGAAGTGAGTGAGCAGGGTGGGTGATTGTAATTGGGTTGGGATTGACTGGAGGCCTGCCAGAAGGCGCACATAAAGACCAATTCCACGAAGGGATTCTCGACCTGTTTCAGTCTTGACTACAGCAATCCTGCGACTGGATAGATGCTCATAAAAATGCTAATACATGAAGAGAAAGCATCCTTCATAGCAAGGGATTTTCGTATCAGGGCAGGATTACCACAAAATTGACAGTACGCTAAACCATGCACTGTGCTTGTATTAATGGTTGTATCTACAAACAACTTTGTTGTTGCTTGGCTTCAAGAAGGATTTGTTAGCAAATAATACTTGTTAGAGAGTCTCATAGATAATGTTATTAAAGGGTAGAAGTATTTCAGCTGTGCCCTGCAGATACATGATTTATTAAAAACATGCAGATACTGATATTATGCATAGCTTTGCCCAGTGGGTCAGTTCGATGTAATTAGATGTTCAAAACAATTCCTACTTGGCTAACGTCTTGATATCAAGGTCTGTATTACCTGAAGAAAGTTAGTATTGCATATTCTCAAAGGCAATTTTTCATCTGCTGCAGAAGCTCAATAATTAAAAATAACCCCTAATAGTTTTTTTTTTTTAATGTAGTCAATATTTTATCAGGTCATATTCATTAATTTAGTCAGTTTCACTCTGACTAAAATGGCAGTTTCAAGTTCACTGGTGCATTTGCGTCATTTTGATGTAATATTAATAAAGTTGTAATATTACATTGACCCGTTGCTTGATAATGTGCAGTGTCCTATTAAGAATCACATTTGCTTGAGGAAGCTAAATCCATGTTAGACAAAGCGCCGCTTCTGGCCATGTCTTTATCCTAGCTTTATGTTTCCCTGATATTTGCTTCTGCTGTCAGTTTTATATATTTTCTGTATTCAGGAGACTTTTATCTGTCTGTTACTGGGCTGCAAGGTAGGATAAATGTTTGGTGACAGGCTGTGAGGTATAGGAAAGAGACTGCACGATCTTTGACTTTATGAGATGCACAAGCTTTGATGTTCAGCTTCATGACAGCTCTGTAACTCTTTCAAAAATGGGCATCATACAGAGTCAAAATGCAGCCTAGTGCCTTAAAGTGCTTTTATAGTGTTCTATTGCGAAAAGTTTTCATCAGTCCTCATCTTTGCTTTTGCTTTTTCAGCAACATGCGTTTCCTGATGATAGCACTCGCCTACTCCGTGCCCACAGGGGTTGCTGCCGGCTGGGCCGGTGTGTTGGACATGATTTTAACACCTGCTAAAGTCAGCCAGGTAAGACATATTCCATGATCCACGCTGGGCTCATTTAGATGATACATTCTAAGTAATTATAAGGTTTTCAGATGTCTAGTTTATGCTGCGATGGGTAAATGTCTAATAAAACAACAGGGTGTTACGAATTAATCCAAATATAGAAAGATCTGATTGCGTTGACCCGTCCCCATGTTTCAGTATGCTGTAGTAAGTTGCATTTATCAGATGTACAAATCACTTGCACCTTCTATGAGTTTAATTATGATCAAAATGAAATGTAATTTCCCTGGATTAAGTGGTTATTGACTTATAATTAACCCAGGGAGTACAAACACACACACTGAAGTATTGACTGGAAACTCTGACCGAGTTTGCTTTTCTGTACTTTCTCATTAAAAAACTGGCAGGCCTGAATGGGTGGACTTTGAACTTCAAAACAAGCTGTTAAAAACATCTAATTATAGTTTTGAAAATCCAGAGCTATCCATATGAAGATAGCCCTCTCCATCCTTTCCCTCTCCAGACGGAGCTCATCAGAATCTAATCAAACATACATGCTCAAGACGCTTTTATTTGCATACTCACAAAAGTACTCCATCTTTGATGGGCCAACCACAGCTTAATGAGATGAGCTCTCCACCTCAGAGTTTCTGATTCTCCCCAGCCTCCTCACATTTGCATCTGAAATGTGAGAGTTATGGGCCAAAGCAATCATGTAACATTCTAGGCCCAGCTGAATTACGGGCTTGCCGAGACAAAGATGATGTTTTCGTGTCTTGTAGTTTCTTTTCCAGGTAAGCTAGGTGGTCTTTCAACTTGAATTGGAAAGAAAACCATGCAAGTTGAAGATAGAAGGCTTTTTTCCCCTATATGTATCTGCTGCCAAAGCCATTGTAAGACTAATTTGAATTTTCCGTCTTCTCATTCAAGTCTCAGTTCTTTTTTTAACAACAATTGAAAGCGTGCGCCACAAGCATTCCCTTCTCCCATTTTAATATTTCACTATTGTTGAGAAGGTCTTTTTTTCTAGTCATTTAAATTTGGTTGAAAAGAAATAAGTGTTATCAGACTTGATAACTCCAATTATATATAGATTTCTAGTAGCCCTTTGTACGAAAAAAAAAAAAAAAAGAGGAAGTGCTCACAAGACAGCACTGTATTGATATTCCTCAGACTTTTTGGTTAGGGATTTGTTCCAAACCCCAAACTCCAAGTATTAAACTTCAACAATTAATTCAGCCTAGACCATTTTGGAAACCTGGCACTGAAAAATAAATTTCAGAATTGCTGCAGGATTCAGAAACCTTGGCTTTGCTGGTAGCAACTTTACAGTATGCACAACCTAACATTAATTTTAACTAACGTTTATTGTTTTTTTTAGATACCTAATCCATTGAACAATGGGACTGTTTAGTAAAGTGTTAGCAGTTTACTTTACTCTGAATGATTTCTCTGTTTGCTTTGATGGAAAGCAATGAAAAGCTTCCAATTGGCGTGTGAAATGCAATTTGCTAATGAGGTTAGAAGCATTAGAAAGTTTATATTCTAAAGCTGTTATTTAAGTTCTTGCGTTTTGATCAGTGTCGGAAGTCAACAACAAATACGTTTCCACATTCGCACACAGTAATTTGCAAATGGAACGGTAGAGCCCCTGAGGCAGTAAGCATGTAGAGTTGTACAACAATAATTAGCATCATTTAAGCGTATGGTCCTCCGCTACATTAATCAGCCTTGTCTAATTGCTTCATTAATGGTGAATGGCCATTAAGCCTGCGCACAATGGCTGTGCACTGATTAGACAGACACCTTTTGCCCTTGGAAAGTTGTAATCAAACTAAAGGTTTGAACTGAAACATTAAAAATGACCGTTTTATCAGAGCTGCCTCAAACTGCTTGATTTGTGGTGTGTGTGTGCAACTCTTTCGTCCTGATTAAAACTATAGGTGTAACAGTGTGGTTTTCTGATTTAAAACCCATTTCAGTGAGTCATACCATGTTTTTTGCCCTTTAGGTTTCCAGTGTAAACATGTTAGAGAGCTAGGAGCTTCAAGGAAGGAGGTCTAGAATACCTGGAAAAGATGTTAACATTCCCAGAAGGATGTGATTCGCGTGATATTAGTTTATACTGACACCTTATGATGTATGATGTTTTGTTTGTTTGGGCTAGATTTAGCACTGTTTAACTGAGGCTTGTCACTCCTACATTTCTGTTGAAATCTGTTTATAACTTAGTTGTTTTTGATTGATTCAGTGTTGTTATTAGTCTCCTGGATCTCAAGTGATGACCAAAGCATTTCCTAAACTGCAAATCCACTGTATTATTCTCCTCCTTGTCCCGAGTCCTAGCAATTCCAATGCACTATGCTGCATGACAGAAAAATTTGAATTTGAAATAATGCTTTGGACACACGAGTTACACTTTTTGCCAAAAGAAATGGCATAGTGTATGATACCTCTTTCATTTCTTAGGGGGAAATCGCAGCGCTACAGCAGTAGACATAAATCACAGAATGGAAATTGCAATTAATACATCCAGGGGCACCGGAACCAGAGGACCAAACCTCTCTGCCAGCCCCCACTCCCCTAAACTTTTAGCGCGCATCACCATCGGCTGGTGTTAAATTATGTAGTCTACCTCTGTTGGCTTGCATTAAAAGCACATGATATATTCCATTCTGATTATATGCTGTGATTTACTGTAGTTTTAGCACTTGATGTTTATTTCAAATAGTTAAAGCTGCCTTTTACCCCTGCAGTAGGACATTTCATCAGCACATGTATCTTCAGAACGTATAAATTCTCAGAGCAGCGATGCCTTATTGCTGGTTATTTAAAAGTGCTTGTCCAGAGAGAAAAACTGAAGGGATAGTTCACCCAAAAATGAAAATTCTGTCATTAATTACTTGTCGTTCCAAACCTGTACAACGTTCGTTCATCTTTGGAACACAGATTAAAATATTATTGATGAAATCTAAGAGCTTTCTGACCCTGCAATGCAACTACCACCTTCAAGGCACAGAAAGGTAATAAGGACATACTACTTGTGTGCAAGGGAAACACAAATAACGTCTTTTCTCTTCCGTGTCAGTCTTCGACATGCATTCTGCAACGAAAGGCATTTTTGC
>JAHKKF010517085.1:0-20312 GCA_019740295.1 Labeo calbasu | reverse complement strand
TGCAGGGTTATAAAACTCTCGAATTTGATCAAAAATATCTTATTTGTGTTCCGAAGATAAATGAAAGTCTTATGGGTTTGGAATGACATGAGGGTGAGTAATTAATGACAGAACTGAAAGAAATTAATATTTCTTTTCTATAATCTCAGAGGTAAGCTCTACTACATCCTATAACAACATGAAATTTGAATATTAATTACCATGATTCATGAATATCAATTAGGTGCTGTGACACTCTGGCCTAGGAAGATTAGCGTACAATGAGTGTAGTAATATTAATGGGCCCAATGTTCTCTAAAAAGTGGTATTATAATCCACCCATAGACCGTAATGAGATTCAACTCAGGGTGCAGTTGTACATCCTGATAGCCGCAGGTTGGAAGGACCTTAGGGAAATGTTCTGTTGTGGGATCAGTGTTTTGCTGAAGGTGCTTTCCTGTGCAGTGACAGTCCTGTGGCAGTGGGTGAGAGATGTTGTTCCTAAAGCTTGAAAGCTTAGCCAGCATTCTTCTCTCCGTCCCCGCCCTCAGGGGATCGAGGCTGATGCCCAGACAAAGCCAGCTTTTCTAATCACTCTGTTAGCATCGGTAGATATCAAATCAGCCAAATCAGAAACTGATGCTGTAATGTTTTCCATCCGGAATTATTATTCTGCTTATGCAGTGTTACAGACCAGTTTATTCAGTTTCTCTAATCTGAATTGACAAGAGGCAAGTGTGTTTGCTTTTCCAATGGGTTTTGGAACAGTCTTTGTTGCCTGAGAAGACATACAAACAAATGGGTTAAATAAAGCTATCATCTCGCTCAAAAAAGGCTCGATAGCGCCACCTTTAAAATTTCAACAAAGTGCCCCTTGAGCTATGTTTCACATACATGTACGAAATTCGATAGACATATGTAACACACCAATACCTACAAAAAAGTCCCTCGGTACGAAATCCGAAACCCAACAGCAAGTCTGTTATTTTGAATTTTCTCACCAAGTTTTGTGGCGTTTTTGCCATTTTCAGGCGTTGGATTTAAACCAGCTCCTCCTTTGGCCAGTGTAATCTAAAGCCCTTTGTGAGGCTAAATTGCGAAGATCTTGAGTTTTCGTTGATGGGTCCGTGGAGGCCTGACAAACTTTGATGTTTCGTCATAAAAAAGGAAGTTGTTATAATTTAGGCGTACAATGTCCGATCTGCACCATAATTCACGTTTGATAAGAGTCCTGTCCTGAACACATGACCATGTTCAGTTAAAGCCATAGCACCTACTGCTGGCAACAGGAAGTGACATGTTTTATGCTCTAACACAGAGAATTAATGACATGAATATTGTGCTTGGTCAGTCTACTCTAAAGGCCTTTGCAATGGTAAATTGTGTGGATCTTGAGTTTTCGTTGAAGGACGTCTGTGGTGGACTGACAAAGTTTTATGTTTCCCCATGTAAAAGGAAGTTGTTATAACTCATGTAACGTCTGATCTGCCCCAAATTTCACCTGTTCAATAAGAGTCCTGGCCTGAACACATTTAAAGCCCAGTATTCTGCTATACTCATAGTGCCACTTGCTGGCAACAGGAAATTACTTGGTTTACACTAACCTAAACATGCCATCTGCCAATCTGCACCAAACTACACTTGTTCAATAAGAGTACTGGCCTGAACACATCTCACAGCACAGTATTAAGAATCAAATGTATGTAAACTTTTGAATCGGGTCATTTGAAGCCCAATATCCTGTTGTGATCATAGTGCCACCTGCTAACTGAAACATACTATGTTCAATCTGCACCAAACTTCATATGTTTTATAAAAGTCCTGGCTTGAAGACATTACATGCCAATATTCAGTTATAGTCATAGCGCCACAAGTTTGGCACATATAAATGACTAAATTGTTAAAAATGATTTAATGTTATACTATTTTACTAAATTATTTTTATATTTTTAGATATAATTTACTGTATTTTTGATCAAATAAATGCAGTGATTTGGTGAGCATAAGAGACTTCTTTCATAAACAAAAAGAAAACTTACCGACCTAAAAGTTTTGAACAGTTGTGTGTGTGCTTTGACCAAAAAAAACCCCACATACTAAGTCGAAACAACATTTTATTTAGTCTTCATAGAGAAACTTGTTTTGTTCTTCCTGCTTTTATCAATACTATGGTTGACCTCAGCCATGCCAGATATAGACCAACTGTTTGATGAAGTCTGCTGTTGAACCAGACTGTTCATCAAAGACATGTTCGTGGACAGCATGATGCCTGGCAGTTTATTCTTCTTTCTGATCGACACTGCAGACGCCCCTGGCTCACTATCCATCTAGCTGCTCCAAGAGTGATGTCCAGCATTACAAGCAGCGAATAATCCCAACTGATCACATCTTTCTCTTCTCTCACAGGTGGATGCTGGCTGGATTGGGTTCTGGTCCATAGTTGGAGGCTGTGTGTTTGGTGTGGCCATGGCGAGGTAAGTAATGGCCCTGTGCATGAGAAATGATGGTGGTGTTGTCATACATTAGCATTTGTTAGCATTTACTTTACATGTATTGTCCAGTGACATGAAAAGCAACAGCGGCAAACCCTTAAACATTAGTCCCCCATCAGCATTCCTTCCATCTCAAAGAAACCAGGGCTGAGTTTTACTTACTTATTTTAGTGAGGTCGAATAGTGAGGGTTTTTTAGCAGTGCTGCTTTTAAGGGGCTGAATTTAGAGTTTTTTTTAAACTTCTTAGGGAGCAATTTAGCATGCTGACAGCGTGTTGTAACTGTTGGGGCTGTCAGCATGCTAAATCTCTCTCTAAATTCATCCGCTTTAAAGCACCGCAGTTACAGCCATCAAAGCATAGCTTTTGTAACAAATTGACTACCTTCAACAAAACACTTCTAAACAAATGTAAAAAAAAAAAAAAAATCATTCAACTCCAAGTATATTTTAATTGTTGATCTACATTCATGCTGTCATCTTTGCCCATTTGTGTCTCACTGGATTCAGTGGGTATTAAAAATAGTTTTAAACTTTTTTTGAAAGGATTTCAAGATCACCGTCGTCCGTTCTGCATTCTGTTTAACAACACAAGCAGAAATCCTATGTGAACACATCATACGGGCCAAAACACAAAACAAAAACGAACTAATAGCAATGAAAGCCAGCTGTGGTGTTACCTCACATTACCTGCATCTAGGCCAAAACTGAAAAGACTGCAACCAATGAGCATGTCATTCTGCGCATACGTGAAAAGAATTAACCCTCCAGTCTCGCTCACCGCAGATGGATTTTGTGAAAATCATTACAGATGAGATGCAGATAATGTGTGTCCTCTGTGCCCTCTTGACTTTTTGCCAATCAGAGGTTTGCATGCTTTCGTCACATTCGTTTTTCCAGTTGTGCACTGGTTCAGCAGTCAGTCAGAGTGATCTCTCTCACAATGAACTTTGATGCCAATTCCACATTTTCAATCCGCCCAAAAGCTGCAGACACACTAGTGCCAACAATGAAAACACATCACATAAATAGGCCAACAGCCCTGCAAGACACCACCCCAATCCAGTACAATGATGCAAGGCAAACTAGAGACTAACAGGGCTCCAGACAAAAAGAATCAATTCAGGAGCCATTGGCTCTTATGAGAAACATAATTAGGCACCAATTGTTTTATTTTTTGTTTTATTTATTTATATCTAACGTTTCACTAATACTGTCATGTGTTTATGTTTAATCTTTTCTTGTCTTTATCAGCATTTTAGTCTGTCTTGTAGATGTCCTGGGAACTAAGGTTCACTTAAAGTGGGAACTAAACGTCTTTTCCAATTTGAGAAATATATACAGTCACAAAGAATTGTTTATTACACAAAATCTGTGTCAATATCATAGACCATAACTATGTCAACATCACTTAGCCATTGAGTGTAGTTTGGGCTGCACCTCAATGCATCCTATAAATGTTGTCATATGTCTTTCATCCGGTCTGTTTTTCTTCATTAGTAACATGCAAATTTTTAGGTGTTGAATTTTATCTTTAGCGCATTGCATTGTTTCTTATGTAGACAACAGGTTAAGTAAAAATATGAATATACAATATAGTGCATAAATTTAGCAAAATACTCCTCTTTGTAGTCATTTCTTCTAGCTGACAGATGAGGTTATGGATGCCGAATGGTTCTTTCAAGGTATGTATTGTTATTGGCATTGTTTAAGCTTTACACGCTTTCCGAAGTTTGAAACACTGAATGAGCGATTACATGAGACATTCAGTAAGTTGTACTTTAGGCTCTGTTATAAAATAGCCTACCTTTTGATGTCCATTCATGTTCATTTCGTACTATAGTAGTAAAGAGAAAGATATGATGGGTTCACGTGTCGTTTGAACCGAGGCATTAAACTAAAGCGATTAAGGAGCGCCAAAACCATGTTTATTGTTTGACATTCGTTATGAATTTGGCGAAATTTTAAAGCTGATACGTTATGAAAAAGTAACAAAGCACAAAGCTTATTGTGATTACTGGATGGCAAGTTCGCTACCGATAATATGAAATTCACGCATTAACAGAACACAGCATATAGACTAAAGATCTTGAAAAGAAGCAGCCATAGTATGGATTCTAAACGAGATTTCTAACGATATTGTTAATGAGTTTAGGACTATTTAAAACACTTTTGTCCACTAAAACTTTGATGCACATCGTCTCAGTTTATTACGGCAACATTATGTGATCGCAAAAAAATCAGGAAGAATAGGATTACATGCACATTTTAAAATCATAACATGCAAATTTATGTAGTCGCCACTGGAAACCTCAGCAAAAACTTCACTCGCAAATTAATATTTTTGGTTTTAGTCGCAGTCTGGAGCCCTGGACTAAGAAGTAATTCAGACAGCACAATGACTAGTCAATTTAAAAAATATGTAGTTTTCCACATGCCTGAACTGTTATAAATAACAAAATTAGTCTCCCACACTTTTTTTTTTTTGCTTAACAGTGGTGCGAAGGCAAAAATGCAGACAGCTGATAAAGTTATTACTTTTTTGAAACCAGCACTGGATTGCTAAAGGAGTGGGCTGAACGGCGGGTGGTCATCCTACAGTGGCTGCCAGCTTCCACTTTACAATAAATCAATTAGGGTAAACGTCAAGTAAAATAATACATATTAATGATATAACCTATGCCAGGCACAGTTTGTGTGCAGAACCACTGACAGAAAGAAAAACTTTCTGAGGAGAGAAGATATGAACTACAGAAGAAAAGTTGTTAGTTTTTTTTTTTTTTTTGTCAAAAATATGCATTTTATATATTTATACTTGTCATAGCAGTGTTTTAGGCCTAATTATTAAAGTTTCATGACAAAAATGCAGGAATGCTGACAGTACTAGAAACTTTCCAAGTTTTTTTTTAGTTTTTAAATGGTCTCATATAAGTGTATCCGTGGCAACTAAGCATATAAAGCAGTGTCAAACTTGTGTCATACTTTCCTACGCTCTTGCTGGAAAGACATTTATTTTGTCTCTGTTAGGCCACTTTTTTTTCAGACTGTTTAGGATCCTCCCAGATCCCAAAGCTAATTTATTCTCTTCCTGCTAATTTACTGAAATCAGCTTTTGTTATGAACAGTGGGTGAAAATGCTAATGAAATGGTCACGTCGCACAGACTGATTAAGACACTGGCGTAGAGAAGAGAGAAAGAGCAAACTGACAAGAAAAACAAAAAACAAGAGATTTGTCTGTCCCTGATGACTAAATGTTTGCAGAAGGGCCCCAATCAGCACATCCAGCCAGGTTCTACATTTTGAAAACCTTTTAATTAGGCAAACTCTGCATTTAATCAATTGTCGCACTGCTGCATTGAATTTTGGGTTGGTACTAGAAATGCCATTAAAATGGGCAGGGACAAAGAGGGTTAAAACATCAATGAAGACCTGTGATCTGCCTTAGTTGTGTGTGTTATTCAAATGAGTTGTGAGCTACAATACGAATGGGGATTCGTAAAGCTGATTAAAGAATGCACACCCCGCCGGTTGCTTTGGCACTTTTACATGTTTGCTTTTTTTTCACTTTGGCTGTTCACTTGGGACAGGTTGCAGAGAGAAGCAACAGATGCCCCGCTAAGTCTCCACGGCAGCCTGGTCCTATTAGTGGTCGTTTGGCGAGTGATCTCTCATTAATGGGCCCCTGTGAGTTACGGGGTCCAGCGCCCTCCCTGTGCCACGAATTGTGCAGCAAATGCGTTAACATGAGTTATTATATGCCACCAGCTCTTCGCCGCAGAGCTCAGCCCTTTGGGTCAAGTCCATGCTTTAGAAAAATGGATGCATTAAAATTGAGCTGCAGGGGCGATAGCTGCACATTCTAATTGATGCGATTCCGGAGGCGGATATAATAGCCGCAAGTCCTCGTCAAAGACTCGTCCTCGTTCACCGTTATGGTAGAGTTGTACTAGACGGGTGTATCATAAGAGGCTGTCTCCGCAGGTCAATTAACGGTTTGTGGTGTGAGGTATGCTGAGCAGTTGGGCAAACGCTGGGATGCCTGACAAACCACCAGACTTTAATTGTCAGACAGCAGTCGGGAGGTAGGGGTGACATTGCTTTTTGAATGCAGAAGGCGGCAGCGTTGTGGGGTCAAGAAAGTGTGAATGACAACCCATTAAAGTTAATGCTTAAAATTTAAAGCGATAGTTCACCAGAAAGTGATTCATTTATATGTTGTTCCAATATTTCTATATAATGAATGCGTATGAAGATCAGTGCTCTCAAACTCCCAAAATGACCAAAAAATGCTGTAAAAGGGTTGAAAAAGTAGACTATGCATCGTATATGCGTAGTATCATTGATGTCAAACCTTTTGACATTCCATATTGAAATATATGCAAATGTGAATGAGATTTGAGAGCTGTGAAGATCTGTAAATATTTACATCCAGTTCTGTCTTTTCCTCTCACAAAATGAATTAATAGTTTTAGAACACTTAAAATGTAACTTTTAAAGGGAACCCTGGGTATTAAAGAGATAGTTCACCCAAAAATTAAACCATTATTTACTCACCTTTCAGGCATCCTAGGTGTATATGACAAACGTTGGCATGTTTACATCCTGCCAGGATGGCATCTAATGTTTCTTGTCTCTGCCATTTGTGAGCTTTTTCAGTCGCTGTGATCTACTAAAAGCTTCAAAGGCATCAGGTCTAAAGTGGAGAGAACAAAGACGTGGTTTTACGAAGTTTTATTCATCCACATGCATCTTCCCATTCTTTTCTCTTTACTGCACTTCTCTTGTTGCCCTTTGACTGAAAACTACAACCAAAACCCACACATTGTGGCATCGTGTCATTTTTATTATACTTTTATGGTGGTTTTGAAGCCTGACTTTCTCTGGTTCATGGGCTGGATGAACACCCTGATAAACTTTTCCATTAGTGTTCACCGAATATAGAAACTCACAAACATATGTGCAAGTAAATGATGATAGAACTTTGATTTTGAGGTGAATAATTACTTTAAAATGCATTAAAAGCCCATAAGCCATCATTAAAAATGAGTCTTGCGACCTTGACACAATGTATAACAGCTGAAGTGTTTTTTATGATTGCTTTCATCTCTGTTGTGAGGAAAGGTGATGAAGAACATGCCCTGAGGATATTGCTATGTATCATGTTAGAGGTGCTAAAATTTGTCTGATGCATGATGAGAGGAAACGGTGTGGAGAACTTTGTCAGAAATGATAAAGTCAGTGTTACTCGCATACAAGATTATGTGAGGATTTGTTTTGAGTCATCTCCAGTAGGCAAGTCTTTGAGGGACAAGATTTTTCCGCATGCGTCTGGTCTCTGACGTGAGTGCCGAAAATAACATCTGTGAGAGTTTCACCTGCGCCTGTCTGTAATTTGCTTCCTCTGTAGCTTTTTTTTTTTTGTCTTCTGTCACCTTTGAGCTATGACTCCATATTCAAGTTTCTCTCTCCTCTTTCTTTTATTTTCTGTTTTTGCCTTCAGGTTTGCTGACTATATTCGAGGAATGCTGAAGCTGATTTTGGTGCTGATGTTTGCTGGAGCATCCTTGGCGGCCACCTGGTTCACTCTCACCTGCCTGACCAGGCTTACTCACCTGCCCTCCACTAAAGGTATACTGTGCTGAAAAGGGCACTATGTTCTGCCTCGTGCACATCCACAAAACTGTCACCCCGCAGGGAGTCTGGTAGACGAACACCGGCGTAGGCAAGCTGCAATTGTGTCTGTGAGAGGGAGCCAGAGGAACTCATTAAGTCCAGATCAGTGAAGGGAAAAGGGAGTGGAGCTCTAGAGAAGCCGGCCCGAAACAAACATATGCCCTATAGATCAGCCAGCTCAAATATTACCATCAATTATCATTTTATGCTTGGCACCTGACTTTTTTTATCTGCAGTCTCACAGAATTCCTGCCAGACAGAGCTCATAGACTCATGGGCCATCACTCCATCTGGCAAGATTTTATCGCGCACACGTGTCCCATTGCCATCCGTGGCTTCCCATGCCTCTCGTGATTCATATCTCATGCTAATGAACACAAGGCTATGTTGTGGCAACATCAATTCATCAGAATCTATTCAAGGTGGAATCGTTATGCAAGAAATAATTGACAGTGGACGTTCGCCTACCACGTCCATGTAGTCTAACAGTGCCGTTGTCATTTCCTTTACGCATACCATAGTTACCACATGGATACCCATACTTCCTTACATTCAGCGTATCAAATTAACACCCGCCACGAGCCAAATGTGGGTATTTTTTGCACAGTGATGAGGCAATTTTGCTTCTATTCCAGGCGCTGCGACCTGTAAGATTTCTCTGAATGACATTCGACAAGATATGCCGTTGCTTAGAAGCAACAATGCATGCTTGAATAAACCAATTTGATTGTAAATGTAACTGCAGTGCAAGCGCGCATAGAGCACGTATACAGAATCCTCATGCTTTATTGCTTCATTTCAGTGGCTGACAGAGCAGTTTGAAATAGATTTGTCTTGTTTCTGAATAATATTCAAACTATAATAAACATTATGTAATATTTTTATGGAAGGAATAATTGGCAATGATTGACATTGTGGGCACATTACTACCTTGACTGTGTGATGCCTTTGTATGTTCTTTCACTTATACCATGATTGCCACGTATATAAGACATTTGTGTTTAGAACTAAACTACATTGAAAAGTCGGGAATCATTTCGGACTTTAAAAGCATGCTTGGATGCTTTTATTCACCAAGTTTGCATTAAATTGGTCAAAAATTACACTACTTGAATGGGGTCAGTAAGATTTTTTTAAAAGGGAATTAATTCTTTTATTCAACACGGATCCATTAAAAGTGACAGTAAAGACATTTATTTAAAAAAAAAATCTATTTCTAATAAATGCTGTTCTTTTGAACTATATTCATCGAAAAATATCCTCAAAAAATGTATCACAGTATCCACAAAAAACTGGTATCGACATAACTTAATGAGATTATGATAAGTAATTTTCTTGAGCAGCAAATCAGCATATTAGAATGATCACATGACACTGGAAGACTGGAGTAATGACTGCTGAAAATCAGCTTTGCCTTCACAGAAATAAATTGCATTTTAAAATGTTAAAATAAAATGGTTCTTTTAAAATGTAATACTATTTTGCCATTTTTACTGTATTTTTTGATCAAATAAATGAAGCCTTGGAGAGCATAAGAGACGTCTCTCAAAAATATTAAAATATGTTACTAAACCTAAACTTTTGAACACAAGTGTGCATTAAAGCATTTATGTTTCATATGACTATTTTTTAGGGCTGCCCTCAACTAAAGATTTTTCATTTTAAGCATTAGTCGACTATTAGTCGCATTTTTATAAATAATAATAATGAGCTTTTAATTCCCTAAATAGCCTAATAAGCGCATGCAAAAAAATGGCTTGCCACAGCTGCAGATATAATAATTCTAAATGTGTCAGGGAAAACGTTTTAATAATTTAATGATAAACTAGTGCTTTCTTTGTTTTTGGCTTAAGAGATGAAGTCGGCGACACTGACTCGTCGTCTCCGCAGTAGTGATTCGCCTGTTTCATATAATCATTGAATATTTATTTTCCATTTGAATTGGTTTATTTGAAACTAGACATAATACTATTTTCTTTTTATTTACTGCCCAGTCTTTAGTCTCTTTTAGCCCATTTTTAAATTAGTGTTTGCCTTGTACTTTTCAATGCCAGCTGAGTGGTCTGTTTCTCAAACTGGAGACTCTGATGTGCTTGTCCTCTTGTTGTTGTGCATTGGACTGTCCATTTATCTCTCTGCCCTGGTTAGAACCAGTTTGCGTTCCTCTTCTAAAACAGAACTGCACACTCACACTAGGAACAGCTTTTCATCATTTAAAATAACAATAGACTAGCAGAGTGTTTCTTTTTGGCAGTTTTTAAAAGAAATTGAATTTCGAAAATGAAGGTGCATTTAATACTGAAAAAAAAAACATTCTATTTGCAACATTTTTAAAAAATTGTAATTTTCACACTTCATTACACTCCAAGCTGAGCTAAGATAAAAAGACAGGTTTTTGTAGTACCAACTTTGCACATTATAATCATTACTTAAATGTTTTCTTAGTTGATTAGAGTAATATCTGCTGAAATAGTGTTTGCCAGCACAGGAAAGTTGAGTTAGAAAGCTCAAATATTCATTTGTAGAGTTGCCTTTTTTATCCTGTGCAGAGAAGGAAGTGTTCTAGAAATGTATTTGAGATTCAGGCGGCCCATTCTGTCTCTCTCTCCCTGCTCCTTTAGCCACTCTCTACACTTCCTGCATCCTGGTGGGTATCTTCATCAACAGTAGTGTGCCCATCTTCCTGGAGTTGTTCATTGAGACGGTTTACCCTGTTCCTGAGGGCATCACCTGTGGAGTGGTCACCTTCCTCAGCAACCTCTTCACTGGACTTCTGCTGTTTTGTCTCACCTTTTACTTTACAGGTACCTTCATATTTTAACTCTTAAAAAGCAGGGCAGGATTTACTGCAAAGAAAGCTAAGCTTTCCCTCTGCCCAAACACACGACTTAAACTTATAGACTTGCACTCAGGACAGTCTCATTGTCCCAATGTCATTGTCCTCCTGAATTATGATTAACTTTTAGAGTATAAAGTTCAGATATTCAGATGAAAAAATGTGCAGGGAGATTGACTTGTCTTGATCTTGCTGTGTAAATAGTAGCTTCCATCTGAATATTCATGAGTCACTTTCTGACAGGTTTCCTTGGATTGACAGGTAGTCCGTGATAGTTTTATTCTAGCTCTTGCTGTTGGTGGACACCATTTTGGCAGGTTGACACAAAGGCTGCATGTGTTTTCCTTTGAAAAACAACATGTCTTGAGGCGTTGTGTTTTGATGTGCCTAAATAGCACATACATACACATAGATAACACATATGATTTAAATAATTATTAATAATGTTCTATGTCGCAAATGGGCAAAACCTCACAAAACCTGTGCAGGAAATGTCTAGGTCACATTTCACCCCAGAACCAAAACATGAAAAAAAAAAAAAAAAAAAAAGCTTAAAGAAAATGTAATCTACTTAAGCAAAACGCTTTTGCTGTTTTTTTTGTTTTGTTTTGTTTTTTAAAGCACATTTATCCAAGATACCGAGATAAAAAAAATGAATAAAATGAATTGTAATATACATATTTATATTACTGTATTATTTAAAAATAATAGTAATATAAAGTAATATAAATACACCTTTTAAAAATGTTAGGCCTTACAATAATCAGAATTAGGGGTTTAATAACCTCATAATATTAAGAGTCGTAATAGCAGACTTTATTTGCTTTTTGCTTATTTTGTTCATTCATTCATTCATTCATCCATCCATCCATCCATTGTATCATTCAGTTATTTATTGGTTTATTTATTTAGTTATTTAGTTATTGGTTTATTGGGGACTTTCAATATGATTAAAGCATATTAAAACAGGTGAAACAAAAAACCATAGATGTGCATTAAACCTGAGCCAAATATAGGAACCAGAATGTGTTAAAAGGTTCATTGGTTAACATTAGTTAACCACATTAGTTAACATGAACTAAGAATGAACAATACTTACAGCATTTTTTAATTTTAGTTAGTTAATTATTGAAATCACAAGTTGTGTTTAACATTAGTTAATGCACTGTGAACTAACATTAACAATGAATGACTGTTTTTATTAACTAACATTAAAAAAAAAAATAGTGTAATAAATGTATTGTTCATTATTTATTCATGTTAGTTAATACATTAACTAATGTTAACAAATGACACCTTTTTTATTTTTACTCGAAACATTTAGCAACCATCTAACCATCAGTAAGAACATCATAGAAACAAACTAGAGCCTCTCTAAAACTTAATAGCTATGCCTGAGAAACCACCCACAACACTTGTGGGTGCAGGCAAGTACCACTGACATTTTCTTCAGAAATTAGCATATGTTATAAATTATGGAGCTGTCAACCTCTGTTCACACTGACCACTGTCAAGTCCAGATGCCCGCTGCGATACACTCATATCCCCATTCTGTCAGCGGCCTTGACTGACCGGCTGACGGGTCTCTGTTTTATGAGCAGTCAAGTTGCTGGACCTCTCCCAGGCTGCGAAAGCTCCTCAATCTTCCTGCTGATTCTCTGGAGAAGATTAAATTGAGATGAGTGAGCTTAACTGGCTCATCCTTTCAAATCTGATTGGGTTATCGGTCCCAAATGAAGCCATGAGATTCGTTCTGCCTTTGTGTGGCTGTCAGAGCAGCAGTGGCCCGCCAACACCGTGCCACAGCTGAAAATAACGTCCACACAATGAGGTCTCTATATATAGAAGGTTATTGCGTTGGCATTGCTATTGAGTTTTGAACACTTTGTTTCTGTTTAGGCCAACCGGTGTGTAGGCGCTGAAGAGATGATGGATGGATTTCTGTTTGTTTCATCAGAACCATCCTGCAACCTCTCGCTGTTTCCACTGGCAGAAAGCCCTTCTCGACATAATAAGCACTCTGTTAACTAAATTGCACAAAATCCTCTGCTTAAAGGTGCAGTTTCACTTAAAATTGGACACCTAGGGAAATTAATAACACTTTAGGACAGATATTTAAAATGTGCGGTTGCATAAGATGAAGCAGTATCACTCTTGCACATCTATTGATGTTTTTTCCTTTGTTGTTTTCATTGCCGTTTTCAATCTTCATAAGCTAGTTCTTGGAAGCAGTGACCTAACCATGCGTGTTGCTATCTAGTGGACCCACCATTTAAATGCAGTCAATTCTAGACAAAGAGACAGATGACACACACTTAAAATGCTCACCAGACATGAAACCGAAGCATACCTTCGCCTCAGGGGCACTTACACATTAGAGAAAGCTCTGACTCATCTTTCTAATCATGAAGACAAAAACGTATTTCTTATTCAATTTCATTGACATTCAAGACTTTGGGGTCGGAAAGAATTTTTTTGAAAGATATTAATACTTTTATTCAGCAAAGATGCACTAAACTGTTACAAATGATTTTTATTTAAAAATAAGTGCTGTTCTTTTGAACTTTGTTCATCAAAGAATTCTGAATATAAATGTGTCTTGGTTTTCACAAAAATATTAAGCAGCACAAGTGTTTCCAACTTTGATTGAATGTTTCTTAAGCAGCAAATCAGCATATTAAAATGATTTCTGAAGGATTATGTCGCACTGAAGACTGAACTAATGGCTGCTGAAAATTCAGCTTTTGCCATCACAGGAATAAATTGTATTTAAAAATATATTAAAATAGAAACCAGCTTTTTAAAATTGTATTAATATTTTGTAATACTACTGTTTTATTGGATTTTTGATCAAATAAATGCAGCCTTGGTGAGTATTAGAGACCTTTTTCAAACCATTTAAAAAAATCTTTCCAACCCCAAACGTTTGAGTGTTTCATATTTCATTGTGATATCCTTCCCTCTCTTTGTTAGAAGACCCTTGATTCCTCATTGAGACAGAGTCCTCGTCGTAATTACCCTGTTTCTTTCCATTCCGTTGCTAATATAGATCTGAACTATGCTTTAGATTGGGTTTTCAGTGTGCATTGAAAATCACCTGTTTCCTCCTAGATTGAGCCTGCCTCGACAATGTTCTTTTATTTTCCAGATGCTCTTTTTTTAGCCACCCAAGGTTGAATTGATGTGTTTTCAGGAATCGCACTTGCCTGTGACCAATGATACATTCACGAATGTCTTACACTTTCTTTGTATTCACTTTAAAATGAAGTGAAAGGGATGTGCTTCACTGAGTTACCGTTGCTGTCCTTCCCAGCTGGCCATTTAAATTGGCAAGGTTGGTTCATTCACCCTTAATCTGAAAGCTGTGAATAGCTGTTAAAGATTGAACATTCAGCCTTTTTGATTGTGTGGCTTAGCAAAGGCCATGTCACCTAGTGTATGAGGGTGGCCCTTATGTCAAACGCCAATAATAAAATTAAGGGTCCAGTAACCTTTTTTAGACACCCAGAGTGTGCACTTCCTGCTCTAAACTCTGAGTGCAGCATTCGATTTAGCAAATGTTCAATTGCCTGTGAAGGTAAACCTTCAGCAAAATCAAGTTTCCTGGCTTTTCACACCATGCTTAACCCAGAGTTAAAGCTGAGATGTGTATTTTTTTTCTTTTTTTTTTAGATGAAGTGCTTTTCATAGAGCTGAAAATATAGTTTATCAAGCAATATTACATTGGATGTTTTATAATTACACTACCAGTGAGACGTTTTTTAAAGACGTCTCTTCTGCTCACCAAGCCTGCATTTATTTGATCCAAAGTAAAGCAAAAACAATAACATTTTGAAATATTTTTACTGTTTAAAAAAACTGTTTTCTATTTGAATATATTTTAAAATGTAATTTATTCCTGTGATTTCAAAGCAGATTTTTAGCATCATTACTCCAGCCACGTGATCCTTCAGAAATCATTCTAATATTATGATTTGCTGCTCAAAAACATTTATTATGTTGAAAACAACTGAGAAGAATTTTTTCATGTTTCTTTGAATAGAAAGTTCAGAAGAACAGCATTTATCTGAAATAGAAACCTTTGGTAACATTTATAAATGTCTTTATCATCACTTTTGATCAATTTAAAGCATCCTTGTTAAATAAAAGTATTAATTTCTATAATTTCTTTCTCAAAAAAAAAAAAATACTGACTCCAAGCTTTTGAATGGTGTAGTGTATAATGTTACAAAAGCTTTTTATTTCAGATAAATGCTGATCTTTGTATCTTTCTATTAATCAAAAAAAAAAACAGCAAATCAGCATATTAGAATGATTTCTGAAAGATCATGTGACACTGAAGACTGGAGTAATAATGCTGAAAATTTAGCTTTAATCACAGGAAAAAATTACATTTTAAAATATTTCCAAAGTGTTAGTTTAAATAGTAAAAATATTTCAAAATTGTAATGTTTTTGCTGTGCTTTGGATCAAATAAATGCAGGTTTGGTGAGCAGAAGAGACTTCTCTAAAAACCATTACAAATCTTACTGTTCAAAAACTTTTGACTGGTAGTGTATATAAATAATTTAAAAACCGTTTTAGTTGTAATCTTTACATTTTAAAATAAATATTCATTTTTTAGCTGTACATTTTAATATTTATTTTAATTTTGAATAATAATTTTATATTTGTTTTATTTATTTACTTTTTTAGTCAAAGTAGATTTTTTTTATTATCAGCCATTTATTTGTTATCAGCCATAACATTATAAATAAGTTGACAAGAATTTTTATATACTATATCAAATTTTGTTTATAAAATACAGTAAAATATATATTTAAAATGGAATAATAAATGTTAATTACTATGTAATATAAATTATTATTCATAATATATTTTGAATAAATTAATTTATTTTTTCTCTGTATTTTTTTTTTCTTTTTTTTTCATGTCAAACCAGTAAACAAATCTAACTAAGAGGTGCAAAATACAGGTGTGATTTAATCTCATAAGGAGAAAACAGAGTCTACAAACTGTCAGTCAGCCTTTCTCGATGCTGCTTGGGGCCAGAGCGAGACATTAAACCGAGCTGAAATATGCCATCAGTCTGCCAGCTGAATGGGTACCGATTAAGAATAATTACAGCAATAAGAGGACCATCTCAGATGCCTTAGCTCTCCTGACAGGAAGCGAGGAGCCCTGTGGGTGACTTGTCCCGATGTGAGACAGAGGCTGTAGGATGTTTCCTCGCATCCCTCCTCCCTTGTCCTCGCTTTTGTCCCAGCGCTCCGCGTGTAGGAGATTGCGTGTGTCACGGTGAGTGACCTGTTTACGCTGTCATTCCGCCGTGGCCTTTTCAGCACATTACAGCCCCTGAGACGATGGCAGAAAAGAGACAGGCTAAATTGCACCCTTAATAACAACATCTCTGCAATCTGCCGTCAGGTATTAAGAGGAAGGAAATACGACATAACGTTTGACTGCTGCGTAAACTGACAGACAGGATATAATTGCTGTGCCCCCATTATTGTGAGAGAAGGTGGGAGAAATCGAATCCTTTAACCCAACTTCTTTTGTATTCTCCATAGCACCGCTGCCTCGGGGAGAGAATGGGCGCTGTGTCCAAAGTTCTGCCTCCCATTAGTGCTGGAAGGGTGACTGTTGACGACTCGCAGATTTTTGGGGGGCGTCTGATTGGATTACCCGAGCCGAGCCGCTCTCTTCATTAACATTCGGCGCAGACATCCCGCCTGCTTGATGCTACCTCTCTCTTTTAAATTGATGAGGCTGGGGCGGGCGTGCGGCACAGACATAATAGCCAGATAAACACAACTCCATTAACCTGCCGCTATACCAAGCGCTGCTGAAGGGATAGTAAGGCCTGATTAATGAGGGGGCTTTTGGAAAGAATCGCCGCTTCCCGATTCTTCAAGTCGACACGGCTTTATCCCCCACCGTACTTGCGTGTGTTGACTGTGCTGCATGGCTAAATCATATCATTTAGGCCAAATGGGCTCAGCAGCTGACCCAGCATGCATTTCACCTTCTGCCATCGATTGCAGCTCTCACTTCAGGGGCAATTGATCAACCTGTTATCTGGATACGGGACGCCTCGAAATTGAAATCCACTTCTCTATTAAATTAAGTTGCGCTCTTTCTTTTGTCCTCGAGGGTCTGTGTGTTTGACCTGGTTTGTGTTATATGCGACCCGGCACTCTATCAGAGCCACAGCAGCTGGTGTGAGGCTTTCATCCATTGAATCGCTGCTGTATATGTCAACTCTGAATGTGCTTGCACAGCTCTTGCATGCTGTTTTTAGTGTCGACTTTTAAAAGGAGTCTTAGTATTCATGTGCAGCGCGTGTGAAATGATTCTATTGCTGGTTTAACCTTCAACCTCAATGTAAAACCTCTTGTAACTTTAACTGCCTCATGAAAGGAAGGAATACAGCAGCTCTGGGAAACAGTGTTTGTCTTTTTTTTTTTCTTTCTCACATACTCTGAAGTATTTCAGAGAATTATATTGTTTCTCTAGTCTATTTGCCTTTGGTTATTGGAGCATGAACATGTATATGGTTTGGTCAGAAGTGCCAACTGCATTTAGTCAATGTGAATTGCTGTTTGTAGCCACCTTTAGTTCTGTAAGTGAAATGAAAAAGTACAATATGTGGGGGCATTATTCTCTTGTTATGAAAGACTTTATTTTTTTCCATTAGAAATTGACAGCAAAATCGACTGCTAAAACCGTACAATAGAAAAAAATTACATTTATTTGTAAATTTATTGCATTTTTCTTCTGTGATTTTTGCCATAGCAAAATGAACTGCTAAAACAGTACCTAAATAGCTTTTTGCTGTTTAAGAACCATTTTTTTTTTAACTCATTTACCCTACAAAGAAAAAAAAGATGTTTTTGTAAGAAAAATATACATATTTAAAACTTCATAACCGTAATCTCTAGGTTCCACTAACTGTCGCACAACACGTTTTTTTAATTTAATACTGACCTGAATAAGATATTTCACATAAAAGACATATAGTCTACAAGAGAAATAAAAGTTGAATTTATCAAAAAATGACCCTGTTCAAAAGTTTACATAACCTTGATTCGTAATACTGTGTTGTTACCTGAATGATCCACAGTTTCTATTTAGTGATAGTGATTAGTTGTTCATGATAGTTTTCTGATAGTTTTTCTGAAGAACAGCAGACAGTTTAACTGTTCAGGACAAACAAGGGACTCAAGAACAACTATCACTAAACAAAAAAACAGCTGTAAATCATTCAGGTAACAACACAGTATTAAGAATCAAATGTATGTAAACTTTTGAATCGGGTCATTTTTATAAACTCAACTATTATTTTCTCTTGCGGACTGTATGTGAATGTGTCGTTGTGTGAAATGTCTTATTCAGGCCAGTACTAAATTAGAAACGACATGCATTTTGTATGATCCCTTTTATTTTGGTAAAATAATTAACATTTTGCAGATTCTGCAAGGTGTATGTCAACTTTTGACTTCAGCTGTAGCCTTGAGAGAACTAGGTTTTGTTGAAAACCTGTCTCCTCTTGAAAATTTACAGTCTTTTTTCTTTATAAATATGTTTTGTATTTTTAATGGATGCACTTAATTTTGCTTCAAACACTCATTCACTGCCATTATTAAGCTAAGAAAAGCCAGTACATTTTTAATATAACTATATATAATTGTATTTGTCTGAAAAATCTGAAAATAGAAAGTCATTCACACCTAGGATGGCTTGAGGGTGAGTAAATCATAGGGTTGTTTTAATTTTTGGCTGAACTATCCCTTTAATAAATGTTAAAAAGTGAAAAAAAAAATGCATGAACCTTTAGTCCATACATTTGTAATTTTCTGTATGCTTAGAGTTGTTTATAAACACATGATTAACGCATTTCTGTTCTATCATGCATTGAAGTGGCATCTGGTGCTCCTAAAGCTGTCGTCGCTAACCTCAGTCAACCTTGCTCTTTTGTTTTTCAGAGCTCTCCTGGTTGAACTGGTGTCTGACAGGCTCCTGCGTCTTCAGTCTCCTGCTCCTTCTCTTCTTCAGGGAATCGTACGACCGTCTCTATTTAGACGTCTTCGTCTCTGTCTAAGCACACCGCGTGAGCTTTTTTCAGCAGAAGACTGAAGGCTTGTCTTTTTATGGGCACTATATTCCAGCAGAGTGCAGAGAAAGGGCACACAGCATGTTGCTCACTTTTATGGATCTGTGCTTTTTTGAAAAATGTTGTAATTGTGAAATATATGACCAGCAGTGGTGGCAGGCAGTGCATTGTGTTAGCATCATAACTAACAGCGGGAACGGAGACCCGACTAAGGAGGAAAGAAGTGTAGATATTGACCTTTCTACTTGACATTTTGCCTCCTGGATGCATCCCTTTTGTATTTTATTTTACTTTTTTTGTTTTTGTACCTTTTTTTTAAAAAAACAATTAATGGAAATTATGTGTTTACATTTACTGGCACAATATAAGGGACGTTTATTGCGTAGAGAGGCACAGACGCAAGCGGATCTACTCACGGATTTGGCAGTACCCCACAGTGATGACTCCTCTAGTGCTCTCACCACATCTAATGGGAGTGTAATGGATAATTATAGACAAGCTCAATTAGCCGCCTGGCGGGAGCTATGGCCGTCTGTGGACCGGGGACCTCTTAGAGCTGTAGTGTCACTTGTGAATAGCCTGTGGGATCCAAGCTTTAATTGACCTGTGATAGGACTGTCAATAAGTGGCATACTCTGTGGTCCTCCAGTCTACTTGTTTTCCTTATCAACCCACATTATGCAAAGGATAATTCACTCCGCTGTGGGGTTTAGCTAATCACCTTGCGGCCATTAGTCTGATTCTGGATCACGTCACCACAAGGTGTCTGAGGTCATAGTTTGTATGATGAGGGATCTGTATTATTCATGTTTAGGTAGCCATTTGTGTTCGTCCCATTCTCATGTGACTGCTTGGTTTTATAACTGTAGCATGCACACAGTAGGTGTCTGTTGCACAAGCATTTTAGGCTTTTATAATTTTATGCAATTGATCATGCATTTAAATATAATTTATGAACTCATTTTAGGAATTAATACACTAATACTGATGATAAGGGATTGTTAATGGTTTTTATGTCTGAGTACTGTTGCAGAAGAGCATTTGAACATGGCATTATGGACTGCTGGAACAGTACAACACTATTCACCAGCAATAATAGCCATGTTCGGTAGCCTTTCATGATTTGTGGCATAACCTAATGCAAAAACGAGTGCAATACTCCGTCTCGAGTTTAAAATACAGCCTGCCGTATGACCCATGCGCACGCTGCTCTTTCCTGC
>JAHKKF010517080.1:22668-47944 GCA_019740295.1 Labeo calbasu | reverse complement strand
AACATTTTGAAAATGACATCTAATCAATATAATCTATACTCTTTTTTTAAATCTACGTATTTTGTGCCGTATCCTTGTAATTCTCTAGCCGTAAAGGCCAGCTCTCCCGGGTTTTCTGCAACCATGCTGCGCATCCCGAATGTTTACAAACAGATAATTGGTCTATAGCAACCGGGACTTCTAACGGCAGCTGCAATGACGCGCTGACTTTACTAAACAACGATTGGCTCTTTCATTAAGAAGGCGGGGCTTCGCGGCCATAATGAGCGTTGCATCTTTCCCAATTTAAAACTATGGGACAGGTCTTGGGTATTCTATCCACCTTATTTTTCCCATAAGAGTGGGTGCAGCCATTTGTAAAAAAATTTGTGTCTGGTCTCAACACTGGTTTGTCGTACAAACTGTTTTACCATTTACTGCACTTCGATATTCTTATCGTTATTTCCCTATGGTGGATTATGAACCGAATGTCTAACATATTACCAGAAAACAGCTTACTTCCACATTGAAAAATAAGGTGGATAGTCTTTGGTTAAAATCACTTCGAACACCTGGAATTCACTTCGAAAAACAATTTTTGCCCCGATTTTCTGCTGATTTACAGTCTGGATAAGTCGACGCTAGTTGCCGAAAGTCAGAGCCAGTCTGCAGATTTGAGTTGACAGATTCCAAAGAAAATATTAGTGTATGATAGTCACAGACGCCGATTTTTTAGTTTCGGACATTCAGCCGGAGGATATCAAACATGTTTGATATTTTCAGCCGATTTTAGAACACATATTGTTTTCATTTGTCACGTGTCTCCTAGCAACAAGGCGCACGTTTCTGCTGAGTTTGTTGTGATCAGAACAACTTCAAAGTCTGGTGGTGTATGATCCTCAGTCCTGTGGTGTATGATGGTCAGGTTTCCTCTGTCACGCTTTACAAAGTCGGCAAGTGTATGATGCCTAGTGTGCAGAAATTAAAAGTTCTGTAGTGACTTCAGCGTTAGCAACCACAAAGCAAAGTCCTAGCAACTGCAAACAAAGCCCTAGAGTTGTAGTGGTGAGTCTTGGCAAGCAAAATCTAGTGAATATCATTATAATAGCAAAATAGCATAGATTGTCACAAAATGTTCCCTCAGAAGAAAGAGGGAAATTACACTTTACAAGTGTGTAAAAGCTTGACAATGCCTAAGCCAGATTTCTAAAACACTGTTAAATATTTAGTCTGCAAAACTAATCTTAGAAGCATGCCCACACACACAAACCCACTAGGCAACATCATACATTTAAACATTTGCAGTCCCCATTTTGTTCCTCTGCGGCAGTGAAAGTAGAATGAATTAGGCTGAAATGTTCATCTCTGCAATGACGAATAAAAAAATAAAGATGTTTGCTAACATCAATACGGTTCTGGCTCTATGGTGGAGGTCTGACTGTAGTTCAAGAGGTCTAATTTAAATGCAAGTGCCACGCTTACTGGAGGAGTCAGATAAATTGCTCAGTGTTTCAGGGAGAAGTGGCTTCCTCACACTGCAGTAAAGGAGGCTTGTCCACATAAATCTGTTAGTGGGTTGTTAATCTAATGGTTAAGGATCTGGGCGGAAGAGGTTACGGGTTCAAGTCGCCACTCCTTGTCAAGCAGAGGGAACTGAGGAGTTGTTGACATCACAGTTCAGCTTGGTCACGTCTGGGTTTTTGAGCACGACATTAACTCTTTGACAGCATTTAGCATTTTTCTCCATGTAGCGACTTACAGCACAATGTTTATATAAACATATATGAGAATAAGAGAAAAACCTTACTTTTTTTTCTTTTGTCCATATATGGTCAAATGATTGCTAACCACATATTAAATTATTATCTTATTCAAAGACCAAATCATAGTATGGTTACTGCACAAAATACAGAGCAAATGTCTCATTTTATTACTAAATTAATAATGCATTAAAGGAGAAGTCCACTTACAGAACAAAAATGTACAGATAATGTACTCACCCCCTTGTCATCCAAGATGTGCATGTCTTTCTTTCTTCTTTCTTTCCCTGAGTTTGAACTTCCCAAATGCAGTTTAAATGTGGCTTCAAACGATCTCAAATGCAGTTGTAAACAATCCCAGCCGAGGAAGAAGGGTCTTATCTATCGAAACAATCATTACATACCCTAACTGTCATGAACTAGAAAAAAAACACAGTTCAGGCAGAGTAAGACAAAATGAGCGTTTGACATTAAAAAGTAGATAAATTGTATTATTTTTATGAAAATAACCAATCATTTCATTAGATAAGGCTGGGATCATTTACATTGGGATCATCTGAAGCCGCATTTAAACTGCATTTTGGAAGTTCAAACCCAGGGCACCATAGACGTCCATTATATGGAGAAAAATGCTGAAATGTTTTCCTCAAAAAACAATTTCATTACGACTGAAGAAAGAAAGACATGATCTTGGATGACAAGAGGGCGAGTACATTATCTGTACATTTTTGTTCTGGAAGTGGACTTAAACACTTTCAACCCGCATCAAATGAACGTCCTGTAGAGAATTCACTGGTAAAAAAGCACTTCTTTACTATAGCAACACTTGTCACAACAAATTAATTAGTGTGTTTTTGTGCTCCTCACCTGACCAGCCAAAACATCTCAAAAGTTTATTGAAACATACTAGAGCCTTTCCCTGTCAGCAGTGTTTTGACTTGAACTGGACACATGAGTGGCTTTAATGCCCCCTGAGGATATCTGGACTCCTGAAGTCAGATTTGTTGACATGTTCCCTTCGGCCCCTGAGGATCATTCCCACTTGAGCAATTAAAGTGACGGAGCACATGATATGGCAGCGCTGGAATTTCCAGCAGGAGAGTGACGAGGGGGAAGAGGGAAAGTCAGCAGGGGCTTGTTAAAATGTGCCTCGGAACAAAGCTTCACATCACACAGATGAGTCAGTGCTGGCGTTAACATTAGCCTGAGAGCGGCAGACCGTGCCTGGATCCTGTCGGAAATACACGTGCACTCCAGGAGTGAATCAAGACCGTGAGCGGCTTCACAGCTGGATGCAATGTAAACCAAAGATTCAACCTTTCAAAAAAATGTCAAAAAAAAAAAAAATAATCACATGACCATAGGTGTAGCATTGATCATAACAGCAGGAGGTCATATTCTACCCAGATATTAGCGCTTGCTGTGTAGCATCCCACTGATGGATTTATGGATGATGATGTGCAGGTTACACAGCATTGTACATACGAGCACCATAAAAATCACAATCAGAAAGTGAGCTCAGAGACAGTAATCCGACAAGTTTGGGGGCTAAAGGTAGGACTATCACAATAAATTATAATATAACTCTCACCAAACATGGCTCAACAGTAAGGATGGCCGGCTGGCCTAGGGCCAGCATGAGAGATTTCTGGGCTGGCTGAGAGAATAGCAGTTGACAGTGTCACTGAAAATATTGCATTCATTGATCTCGTACATCCATTTTTAGCCCTTGCAAACTTAAACATTTAGTATTCTAGAATGTTGTTGTAAATTCTGCTGATTTGACAACAAAATAATGTTATTTAGCTGGCCAACATAGGTTTTGTTGAAATGGCAAAAATGACTTGAAAATGTGTTGAAAACTACAAACTATATGATATAATAAAGTTGTTTTATATACAGCTTATTGCGTTTTTTAATAATACTTTTTGTAAAACGATTTTTGTAAAGAAAATGTAACACTAAGGTAACTATAAAAATGCATTGCTAAAAAAAAAAAGAAATATTTTGTATTATTTTTTGGAGTTGGTGCCTGAGAAAATGGAGGAGGGGGGAAATCCTTGCTAATGAACCCTGTAAATTATCTTTCAATTTCTAATGTTACAATGCAGAGGTCCCCATCCACCGGGTCGCGAGAACGTTCTGGGGAAAATTTGTATAGATATGATGCTCTGTTATTTATTGTGCGTAAACGATTGTTCTAATTATTCTGTACTTTCGTTGTATGCGATCGATATGGAGTATGGAGTAATTTGATGATTTCATGTTAAATTAATATATAAAAGATTGCTCTGATCTATCATATAGCCTATAAGGGCTTGAACGGATCGCAGTTGATCTGTGATACGTACGGACCAGGTCCAGACTCCACCGTTCGGCATATGATTTGCAGATTAATTTTCCAATTTACACATTCAAGCTATTTAAAACCACAAGAAGAAGAAACGAAACAGAACTCAATTTGTTACTTGCGCTCTGTTATTGCACACACCCAAAGATAGCATAGATTGCTAAAAGTGAAAGAGTCGTTTCCGTACCACTTGTAGCACCTAACTGAACAGTAAAAATAAGCAAGTTTCCAAACCAAAGAAACTGGTAATCAACTCGGGCCATGGCTGAGACATGGAGATAATAATAGATTGGGATTCACATTCACAACAGGCTTTAATGGACTAAATGCCCATTCACTTACTGT
Source organism: Labeo calbasu (assembly GCA_019740295.1). Lineage (NCBI taxonomy): Eukaryota > Metazoa > Chordata > Actinopteri > Cypriniformes > Cyprinidae > Labeo > Labeo calbasu. The sequence goes on along the minus strand of JAHKKF010517080.1, from coordinate 43,510 downwards.
TCTTTGATCTTGGTTAATAATGCACATGGCATTCAAGTAATTGTTTTACACTCTAATTACAAAAATGAGAATATAAGATTTGGGCCATTCTACAGAATTGAGGTGGAAACGTCTTGAGTGTCTTTTTCCAAAACATTTGTATGTATGCAAACTGTATAATATCCAAGGTACACATTTCTAGTAACTGTGCAGTTAATTCTCATATTGTATTTTCAGAATGTTTTGTAATATTTGTCCTTTCCCCAAGTTTGTCACTACTGAAACACAGTAATAATATAATTTAATTAGAAGGGTTATATTGGCTTAATTTTTTTTTTAAAGGTAAATCAATAACAATTACATTTTTAACAATATTTCAAAAGTAATTTATGGGATTTGTTGTATTTTGAATACAATTTTTCTTTGTAAAAGGCAATAAGTTGAACATACTGATTCAATAGTTCGTAATAAACTGTCATAGCATCTTAGTTGATAATACAGTATACTTTATATTTGACAAAACATCCCATGTTTCGTGACAGTAATGTTTTGGTAGTGACCACATCACATTATGGAATTTTAACTACATACTAAAACACTACTTAAAACATACTAAAATACTAAAGATATGCATAGCTGTACTAAAATTCTGTTTATTTTCCAAAGAAATATGAGAATTATTTGTTCCCTTTGTCGCTACTGAGACAATGATGACACTTTTTGGACCTGACGGTTTCGGTAGTGACAATTTTAGATACTGTTGAACCTAGCTCTAAGATGCTAATCAGCACATGGGTAGCTAGCACAGTTCTGAACAGCACACAGATAAAACTAAATGTTATAGAATAACTCCCAAAAAAGTGTGCTTAATTGCAGAAAAATGGTGTTCGGTAGTGGCGTTCCTTAAAGTTACACACAGATTTTTGAACACATTTTCCTCAAAATGATGGGGCCTATCTATTCAAACTTTGTAGCTATGGGAGAGAGGAACACAGGGATATTTCCTGATCATGAATGTAGGAGTGTAGTTAAACATCAGTCTCAGCCAATGGACTAAAACATACACTGTTTTGGTAGTGACATGAAAATGTGAGACATTTTTTTTTTTACATAAAGTTTCATAATTTATAAAGAACATATAAAATAAATATTTGTTTAACTTCACTTTTTAAAAGAACCAAAAAGATACTTTTAAAAGTAACAATGGAAAAAATACAAAAATGATTTCAATATTTTTTATAAGTTGACATTTAGGGGTTAGGGTGTGGGACAGCCGCTTGAAAGCCATTTGAAAGTGCCCAATAAATGATGATTTTACATATATTAATCTTACTAATATTTTAAAGATTATTGTGGGTTTCAATAGATAATAGATGGATCTTAGTAAACATCTAAGATTTGAATACTTAAATGCTTTTTAAATGTGTTTTTGGTTGTGGGACAGCAGTATGCACCAATTCTGTAGAATGGCCCATATACAGTTTTAAGTGACAATTGTCCTGTAAAATGATTAAATGAATCATTAAAAGCCTAACAATTATTTTATTTTACAAGTTACAATACTAATATTTATGTCTTAAATTCTTCACTGACAAACGTGAAATCTTAATTTTATTTTGGCATAAAACAGGTGAAATGACGTAAAGTTCTATCCACAGAAATGTTGGCAATTGTGCAAACGTATAAATAAAGAGAACCCAGCACACACGAGTTCCAAAGATGCAAATTAAACTCACTACTCATGCAGAGATGGAGTTTGTGAGAGGCAGCATTTAGTGTGAACTGAGGCGCTGAAAACTCTGTAGGCTGCACGTGAGTGTAACAGTGCCGCTCTTCACTCTGAAACACACTACACTCGAGACTATGTACTTAATTAAATTTCCACGTTTGATTTCATAATCACACTAAGCTATATTTAGATGAATTGTGCAGCCACATTTACTTATATTTTACATTCAGTTTATCTATTACCTTTTCACTCACTCAAGAACCCTGAGAGACATCGCTAGAAACCAACAGCCTGAATAAGCTCAATAAAAAGCCTGAACCTTCTCAAGATAGTTGCAGAGAAGAGAATAACGTTCAAGCTTCATGCTTGCCGCAGTGAGGTGTACAGTGAGGAGTAGGCTGATCCAGCACAGCTGTAAAGAAGGTCATCCATGCCTACTGCCTTTAGACTGTAGCATTCACCCACCTTGTGCACAGGCACCATTGGTTCTGTTTGTACCATTGAAGGGGTTTTATTCACTCAAATGCAGCACTGGGGCTTGAGTTATGCATTACAGCGAATGCGAACTGATGTGGTAATGGCAACCTTACTGATGCCATAAAAAAGTGGGACCAAAGACACTGGACAGAGAGATAATGCTATACACATATCCAGCTAGGCTGCATATTTCCGAAAAAAGACAACAAAGTGGCATTCCATATGCCAGTAGAATCCGAACGGGTAGTTCCTGGTCTAGATTTAAGAACATTTGACAGTGGTGATTTATTATACAGCGACAACCACGGTAAACCGTACTGGTTTTATGAGTGTCTTACATCTTTGGAACAGCAGGGGGAGTTTAATGTTTTAAAGTTCTATGTGCCTTTATTGAGCCGAGCTCGCTGCTGCTCCTGGTACTCCTTTGAATCCTCCCAGGGACGTGGGCCACGAATGTTCTTCCACTCATCTAAGTTCAAATCCTGCAATTTCTGTAGAAACAAAAGAGATACATTATATTACATTATTAAATATAATTAGATTATATTTTCAGCAGCCATTACAAGTCTATATTGCCATGAACCTTCTGAAATTATGCTGATTTGGTGCTTAGAAAACATTTCTTATTTTTATGAATGTTATGCTGTTTAATCTTTGTGTGGAAACCATGATAGTTTTTGTCAGGATTATTTGATAAATACAAGCTCAGAAGAACAGCATTTATTTGAAATAGAAATCTTTTGTAACATTATAAAAGTCTATGTTGTTACTGAATTAAATCTTTATGAACAGCAGTGTACTTAGGTGCCAAAGATGAGTCAGCTAGAGCGAAGCGTTTGTTTGTCTGTTTTGTGATTCACGGTGGGTCAAAGTAGGATCTAAAATAAAATAATTCGGACGACACATGACCAAGTTAATATTTATCATCTAAATAAATAGCTCTGAAGTGGTTTATAATGACCAAACTTCCCTGATTCCACTTGAGGGCGCTCTTCAACAACGGTCTCGTAGCAGAAGGTCAGATTTAATGGCATTGTAACTTCGTATAATGGCTGTAAGGCTAAAAATAAAGTTTTTAAAGTCAAGGAGAGTATAATGACGGTCTGTTTCTGCAGGGCTGTGGACAGCCTCAACCACTCACAGCCTGAAATGGAAATGCTAAATGAACCACCCAGTGCACTTAGTTGGAACTAAACAGCTAACTAGACACTTTCCGTCCAAAATAACTTACAGCACGCTAATTGCCGGCTCAGTCAGTCTCCCTGGACAAAACCTAGTCTTACGTGTCCTGCTTGACAAACAGCATGCGATTACAGTTCCTGAGTAAGGTCCAAACGTGCACCAATTGCATTTAACAAGCCAGATGCTTAACCATTAGGCTACCACAACCTCACTAGCGAGTAAACATAACTTCCAATCCACAGCAAAACAGCAGATGGCTCTATAAAACATTATAGCACTATAAAACATTAGTACACACGCACAGATTCTCCATCTTTTTATCACTTATTACCTCATACTCTTCCTGAAGGATGGCCGACTGTTTTTTAGTATTCACCCGGGCTTCCAGTGCAGGGTCCATCTAAAACAAACATGTAATCAATCAATCAATCAATCAATAAAAAAAGTTAACAAAAAACTATAATAATGGTTTATTGAACAGTATAAATCAGTCCCAGCTGAAGTTCTGTCAGTGTCACTTGGCCTGTACATTAAGAGATTATTTGACGTTATATTTTAGGCTATGAAGTTTTACATACCTTCTTTTTTATCTTCTGCGCATCATATCTAATCTGAGTGAATTCTCTCAGTCCAAACGACCCTCCCACAACCAGCAGCTTCAGACCAACATTATAGAAACATAAAATACGAGCAGAAATATAAGCACTAGAGTGTTTATTATGTATAAGATATTGAGTTTACAAAGACAGAAAGTTTACAACATTGTTTAATATAGAAAAAGAGAACTTGTAAATATATTGCGCGTTGAAAAATTGAGTATCAATATCAACAACGAAAAAAAAAACAATGTGTGTCAAAAATCTGGAACCTAGAACTGAATTATCTGAGAATTCTCTTTTGTCACTCCATCTTTTTATTTTATTTTTATTATTATTATTATTATTATTTTTATTATTATTATTATTATTATTATTATTTATCAATGACTTGGTAACGTTTTTATATTACTGCGTACAAATAAACTTAATTGTGTTTTTGTAGTACTGGTTAATCTTTAACTGAAAAGGGGGGGGAACTTACAAAAACATTATTACAAAAATAACAGTTGACGGTCAATTAAACACAATAATATACAATAAACATTACTATTATTAAAACTATGAATTAGGTCTAATTATTACTGAGGTCTGTGTTACAAAACCTTTTAAATCCTATCTATAACACTTGAAGATAATGAATGACAGCTCATCCTGCATACAGACATATTTCAAAGCGCTCACCAGCATCGGGATCCCATATTTCACGGTCCTGTTCTTTTGCAGTTTACGAACTTGATTCCACATGTTTAGATCATGTACATCATCCTACAATTTCATATTAGTCAGAATAAAGTCAGTAGGGCACAATTTAACACCACTCCACTGGGCGCCGCCATGTAAACCCACAATCCCCGCAACGGCGTCGTTCAACCTCATATTGCGTCCGTGTAGAACTAACAAAGGAGTTATGGGTTCCACAAAAATGAGGAATAGAAATTTAACTACTGTGCGTGTGAATAACATCTGAAAGCATATTTTCAAGATTAGTTTAGTTAAATTATAAAGGAACACAACAGACGTCTTAACTTTATATTTGAACTTATATTAGAATGTTATATTTATATTAGATCGATGTTGTATAAATCAAATGTCTAAATAAATTTAGCAAGCACCTTCAAGGACCAGACAACATAAAATTCAATATATCAAAACTAGAGTTTTGTGGCTTTTATTCCTTATCTGTTAGCTTCGAGAAGGTGTACTCCCTAAACTTTAACATAATGCACTTTTCCTGTGAGGTGAAAAATTGCTGAAAAGCTGAAAAATTCTGTCAGAATCAAAGCAGTTGAAATAAATGTTTTATCCACCTTATTATTCAACGCGTAAATAAGTGTATGGGCGAGACTTCCGGTTCATTAGCATAGAATAATTACTCATTAGAATAAAAACGTGCAGTAAACAGCAAAACTGTTTGCACTACAAACCAGTGTGCTCATAATTAAGATAATACATTAAAATAATATGGTGAGACACCAATTTGCAATATCAAGCTGGTCATGGTTGAGACTGGAAGCCATACCCATAAAATTTACAAACACCATATATATAATTGCATTTTATAAGTACTTATCCCCTTTATTTTTCCCGTAAGTGTAACCAGTATGTGTTAGTATGTCACAGGCAGGGTTGCCATGTTTTCACAACAAAACCCACCCAACTGCTACTCAAAACTAGCCAAAAAATAGCCCTGGTAAAATTTGCATTCCAGGGGATAAATATCATGTTTTTGGGGTCGCTTCAACCTGCGGACATGAAAAACAACCAACAGCAAGTGTTAAAGTAGCCCAATTTTGCAGAAAAAAATGCAGACTTGGCAACACAGGTCACAGGTCAAAGAAAACACAAAGCCAATATGACACATCAATATCTCAAATCAATGTACTTTATCAACAGCTAAGAAGTTAATTAGATTATGTACATTCTGAAAATATAGGATTTCTTTTATATGTTCTTCCACACTTTCCTGTTTCATTAGGAAATATGAAGTCATTTAATTTAAATATTGAGTAAATAAAACAAATGTTAAAATGAGTTATGAAAATGTTCCTTATTTTTAAGTTAATATAACATATTTCTCCTTCATACATGCAATTAAAAACACAAACACACAACTGTGATTGTTTCTTTATTTAAATTTTCATAATTTTTAAAGTTTTTTTAATAAGGTGAAGAAAAATACCTTTTTTTGTTCTGTATAATAAAATATGTTAACTTTATTCCTTTATGAAGAGGAAAAAAACAAACAAACAAAATAAGAAGTAAAAATACAGAAAACATTCCTCCCGGGAGGGAGTTTTCAATGTTGCGCTTGGAAGCAGAAAGGGGAAGATCTGTTCATGAAGTCTGACTCACCGTCATAAGAAAAACGTTCGAAAAACAGTCTCATCAACAAGCATTTACTGTATGTAAAAAAGCGGATCAATCGTAACATGATCATGCAGTATCACACGGGTCAGAGGTCACAATGATGACACGATGCTGCCTATCACGTGCTTTATGTACAGTATATCTGTAACTGTTTGTTGCATATTGTACATTTACATGGAGAAAAGAGTGTCAGGATTTCCTGTCCTGTTTCCTGTTCCCTCCCTCAATGTGACAAACTCGTAATTACAAAGTAGGATCTTCTGACAAGCGTGTGAAGGCAGCATCTGTGTAACACAAACCCCAAAACAGGCAAGACAGGCTTCATGAACACAGCTGGAGAAAGAACAGGAAGTTGTATATGACACACAGGAAAGGTCTGGGATACAAAAATGACCGAACGTCATTGGGTGTTGCTGATGGAAGCTGCTCTGAATGGCTGATCTGGGACCAGTTCTGCTTGCTCTGCTTGTTGGTGCTAGATCAGCACTGAAGAGCCTCTTTTACTCTCATAGTGCGCAAGCTGTGTGTATGTGTGTGTGTGTGTGTGTGTGTGTGTGTGAATACGTGTATTTGTGTGTTTGTATCAGAAGGCAGGTTGGCCCCATATGTGGGGGTCACGGTTCAGAGGTCACTCTCCCCATAGAGAGCGGTGGAGAAGGACATGTAGTCAAGAGCTCCCGGGACGGCGTCAGGGCCGGTGTAAGGCGTCATGCGGGCGATGCAGTACTCAGCCTGGTCAGGGGGGAGCTCACGCCTCAGCTCATCTGCCAGGATATAGTTCTGCATGACAAGAGTTATTCATGTGGTTATTTATTTAGACACTTTAATACTGGGAAATGATTTTTCGGATATTGTGTGTATACCTTGTCTCCAGCAAGGACTTTAAAGGATGCCATGACCTGATCAGCCGTGTCTGTGTCGGCCGTCTCGCGAGACATAAAGTCAATGAAGGCCTGGAAAGTGACCACTCCCAGTCTGTTAGGATCCACAATGCTCATGATGCGGGCAAACTCCGCCTCCCCCTACACAAGAGAAATGGTTCTTAAAAATCACTACGAAAACAATATGAAAGGTTGTTTCTCACTGGATTAGCATAGCTGATGCTACTTTTTTTTTTTTTTTTTACCAGGAATACTTATGTAGCTCTTCTGTAGCAATTTAGAGATAAAAGTCTAATATACCTGCATGCAAACCAAAATGATCTATTTTCTTATGGGGATATTTCTCCATGGGGATTATAACTTAGTTTAAGACAGATTAACTTGATTAAAATCCATGGACTTCATTTTTTTACCAATTCATGTTAATTTTTTCAGGAACACTTCATTTGGACAACTTTAAAGGTGATTTTCTCAAGATTTTTTTGCTCCCTCAGATTCCATATATTGAAATAGTTGTACCTCGGCCAAATATTGTCCTATCCTAACAAAACTTACATCAATGGAAATTCAGCTTTCGGATCATGTATAAATCTCAATTTTGAAAATTTGACCCTTATGACTGGTTTTGTGGTCCAGGGATACATATTATCCACAAAGTGGAGGTTAGCTATTTCCTATGACTGTCTGAGATGGTTTTATTAGGCGCTGTAGATAAATAACTAGAATACCAAACTGCAGTAAATGGTAAAACTATGTGTGTTTATGATTAGACAAATAAATTAAAATAATATGAAAAACTATACCAGTTTGCCACATCAAGCAGCATAACTAACAGACTGTTTTTGTACAGCTAAAATAACTGGAAGTGTCTAAAACCAGAAGCCTTGCACTTTGAAGTCAAAAATTGCAGCACCATCTTTTACATTAAAAATAAGATGGACATCCATTATTGATTATAATTCTGTTTTTCTAGGTTATATCATGTAGTAGATATAAATCTATATTTACGCCATGTAATACATATATCTTCTGTTTATAATGAGTCATATTCAATAGGGATTATAACTTGACTATAATACATGGATTTTTTTAACAGTTCATGCTACTTTTTTCTAGAAATACTTCTGGAAATACAAAAAAATCAGTATGAAACCAAATGATAACTCTGACTTACCAGATAAACGTGGACATTAAAACTGCTTTACCATATTATACCCCATGATGATCATAAATCTCAGATATTCCAGGTTAATCCAGAGGGATTACTAATATCAGTTTATCTCTATTACAACAAATTCAGATTATGTGAGTTACCACCCTGTTGAAAAAAACAGCATATGCTGGTTAGGTATGTTTTGAAGCATGGCTGCTGGTCATGAGCTGGTTTAAGATGGTCCTTAGCTAGTTATGTGCTCAGGACCATCTTAGTACCAGCTCATGACCAGCAAATGACCATCTTAAACCAGCTCACGACCAGCAGCCATGCTTCAAAACATACCTAACCAGCATATGCTGTTTTTTTTCAACAGGGCAGTTTATTATCCATGGGGACTACAACTCTCAGTTTAACCTGATCACAACCCATGGAGATTTGAACTCTCTGCTTTACCATATTATAACCCATGGAGATGAGGCAGGCTCTGAAGTCTTCTGCATCCATCATGCCTGTTCTCTTCTACAGGAACCCACCAGGGACAAACAGAACCAGGCAGTAGTAGAGAAAAAGATGAAGAGCAAAAGAGGATGGAAGGAGTATAGGTGAAGGAAGTCATTTTAGAGAAAGGTTTGAGAGAAAATAGAGAAAGGAAAAGAGAGTAGAAAGGAAAAAAACAAAACAAAAAGAGTGTGGTTAATGGTTGAACTCCCTGACTGGTGTTGGTGTGTGTGTACCTGTGCGTCGTTCCCGATATCGAAGCCCAGACTGATAAGGCAGGCTTTGAACTCCTCAGCGCCCAGTGTGCCCGAGTGGTCCTGGGTGTCAGAGCCGTGGGCAGGGTCAGAGGTCAGCAGCGTGGACATGCAGTACACACATGGGAGGGGTGAGGGAATGTCATGCAGACATGTGGAGGGGTGGAAGAGGGTCCATGCAGAAGTGAACAACGGGACAAAAGAAGAGAAAAGTGCACAAACGTTAGGACAAACTGTGCAGTACTGTGCCGTGAGTGAGGACAGAGAGTGATCGTGAGGACAGATCTGCTCCAAATCTGGGACCGGTGTGCTCGGTTAACTATGTTGTGTTGTTTTAAAGTGCCCCTATTATGGATTTTTGAAAATTACCTTTCATGCAGTGTGTAACACAGCTCTAAGTAAATGAAAACATTGTGAGGGTAAATCTGTTAGGGTTCAGTTAGGGTATGTTGAAAAACTCCCATCTAATTTTCTCCGCCAACTTCAAAATTGTCCTACATCACTGCAAAAGTACCGACCCAGTGTTTACAAAGTGAACGTGCAAGGAGGGTCAAACACCCTTTACAAAAAAGCGATGTAGGACAATTTTGAAGTTGGAGGAGACAATGAGATGGGAGTTTTTCGACATACCCTAACTGTCTTAAAACGGAGTATGCATGCGCATCAGAGTGCTAGACAAGATGGACATTTGTGGTTAAAAAGTGTATAAATATTCATTTTTGACCGATCAAAAATTCGCTAGATAAGACCCTTAATCCTTGGCTGGGATTGTTCAGAGCCCTTTGAAGCTGCACTGAAACTGCATTTTTAACCTTCAATTCATTGAGCACCACTTAAGTCCTCTATATGGAGAAAAATCCTGGAATGTTTTTCTAAAAAAAAATTAATTTCTTTGCGACTGAAGAAAGAAAGACATGAATATCTTGGATGACATGAGAGTTATCAGGACATTTTTATTCTGAAAGTGGAGTAAACCTTTAAAAATTGTTGCTCTCATGTACTCTGTAGCATGCAAAATACATATTTAGTGTGTGTGTTGTGTTCGGAGCTAACAGCAATATCAGTTTGCTTGCAATTGTCTAGAATTGTGTCAATGAATAGTGGATGTTTGTTGTTAGCACTTGGAGTTATGATGAAGAATAGAGCAATATGCTAGTGTACAAACTGCAGTGTTTTATTAATACGTTTCTGCGTTGGGTAATGCATATATCATTGCTGTTTTGGTGTTTAATGTAATGTTGATGGGCATTCTGTTTCCGACATGCGCTGTTCGCGGTAGACCAATCACAACAGACTGGGTCATCCGCAAAGGAGGAAATGAATCGTTGAGTGAACTGTTTGGAAGTCAATGAGCAAATAAGGTAAAAATAAATGCATATTATAAGACAACAAAAGTGTTTTTTGATCTTGCATGCATGTCAACATGTTGTTGGGAACTCTCAAATCCAAAATATGAAACTTACATAATCTATAATAGAGGCACTTTAACAATGTTAAGGTGTCTTGGACGGCACTGTGTGGGTTTTTAGTGCAGCGTTAGGTTACAGCATGGCAGCCTGTAATCTGGGTGACATATACCATAATTCCACTCTATGCAAATCAGGTCAATTATACAACTGCATTATGAAAGCAAAAACTCATGTTTTTGCTGCTTATAACCTGAGTATTTAAACAGGACAGAAACCACAAGGTACTCTACTTAGAATTAAAAAATTAAAAATTATTACAAATTCAGTTCAATTACTGAGTTGAACCCAGGTATTAAGACTTATATTGCTTAATATAATATAAATGATGTCTCTTACTAAAATATGTAGCAGAAACCCCATGAAAGATTTAGATTATGTAGAAAATCCACATCATTTTATACATATTTTGGACTATGGGGGGCGTCATTATTTTGATGACGTGAAATGGTTGCACTCGGTGAGTTACTGGCACTACCTGTCGCTATTTTTACCACAACACAACTTGGAATACAAAATTTGGAGAATAAAATACTGATACTATGACCACTGCTACTGAAAGAGTTTACAAGTGGTAATGGATATAAGTGTAGACTTAAACCAAATGCCGTACCATCGATTTTAAATGCCTCTAACCGCCTCTGTATATCGAGCGAAATCAGCACTGAGAAACTCCCTTAGTGGCTGCTGCGTCATGACAAGCCTCTGCATGTTTACATCCTGCCAGGATGGCATCTAGCATTTCTTGTCTTTGCCACTTGTAAGCTCTTTCAGAAGCTATGGTGTACTAAAAGCCACAAAGGCATCAGGGCTGAAGTGGAAAGAACAAAGACGTGGGTCTTTAGGAAGCTTTATTCCTTTACGGGCATCTTCCCATACTCTTCTCCTCTTCTTATCGCTAGGAAAGCACTGGAAATTACAACCAAAAGCTGCACAATGTGGAATCGTATCAGTATTTTATTTTCCGAGTTGCTTATTATGAGTTGTGTTGCCTTAAAAATAGCAACAGGTAGTGCCAGTAGCTCACAGAGTGCAACCATTTTACATCATCGAAATAATGGCACCCCCCCATAGTCCAAAATATGTATTAAACAAAGCAGATTTTTTAAATAACGTAAATCTTTCATGAGTTTTCTACTACATATTTCACTAAGAGACATCACTTACATTATATTAAGCCATACACAAATCAAGTAGAACTGAAATGAGACTTTAAAGGAGGTAGAATTAAATAAATTGAATTCAAAGAAATTGTCATTTTAACAAAAAAATTACGTTTAGCAAAATAATAGTTGGTCTTGAAGTTTCAAGGTTTTTTAGACTTACAGACTTTGAATTTCCCACAATGTCATTACCTGCTAAATTTCTTTGCAGCATAATTTATTAAGTTCTACTTTTTGTCATTCTAGTTCAACTTCCTATAACCCGTGCCCAATTCAGTTCATGTACTTATCAACTAAAAGGGAACAAATTTTTCCTGTTCATAGCAAAAAAACCTAGAACAACAACTATATTAGCACCCACACCAATGCACAATAATGGTGTGTTTATTACAAGCAAGCACTACAAATCTGTTTTCTGCAGCTTTAAATGTCAAGTTCTTTACCCTAGTAAAAAATAAATATACTTAAATGTATTTAAAATACACTTATTTCATGCTAAGTATACTACAAATAGATTTACATATTATGTACTTAATAAAACTACCCTGCAATTGTACTTTTAATATACTAAACTGGTATATTTAAAGTCTGCTACATTGGAACAGCTAATTTTGTACTTAATGCACTTTAATTGTGCGGAAGTAGTGCTGAAGTCCAACTAAAGTCCAACTAGTGCAAGTATACTTTAGGTACACTTTAAATATTTTGAAACTAAAGACCAATATTGCAATTCTCTGTCGATTCCCACCCAGATGAAGTGACCGAGTTATGGTCTCAAGCGTCCTACTGCTGTTAATGATGTTAAACTGTGGTGATGGACTGTGCGGTGTGATACTGACTCGATCGAAGTGGTTGAATGAGGCTCTGAACTCATTCATTTGGTCTTGGCTGATGCCTTTGGCGTCACGGGTCAGAATCTGGTTCTCGATCTCGTTAATGGTGCGAGCGATGGTGGTGAGGAGCTGCTCCCAGCCTACACGGATGTGCTAGAGGAAGACAAGCGATGTCAAGAACATACAAATGCACTGGGGGTTTGAATGTGAGCATTTGAGAGTTTATATGTGTGTATACCTCCATGGTGTAGTTAGTGTGTTTGTTGTCAAAAATAAGTGCTTCCTGTATTAGTTGATGGTCTCCCTCTAGCTGGTCGATCTTTGGTTTGTAGTTTACAATGCTCTTCTCATACTGCCGAAGGTGGGTCAGCTGATCCTCCAGGGTCCCGTGCATCTCAATAGAGATTCGGCCAATTTCCTAAGCACAGAACATTACAAAAATAGTAAAATAAGAGACCAGCCACAGTCCTTCCAAAAATATTTGCTCCAAAGTTTTTCCTACAAAATGTTTCTGCAACCACCCAAATGGTTTTCAGAGCTAATTTAGCAGTATCAGATGCATTTTCTTCCAAGATAATTGTTAACATATGGCAAATTTTAATGTGGGCGAGTACAAAGTAGGGCTAATTAAAATATAGGGCTAGTAATATTTTAACAAGCCCTACTTACATAAGGTTAATTTTTGTTCCAAATGGTTAGTTGACCTATAATATATCTTATGTAAACAAAAACATTTGTTAAACATTAATATTTCAGGACGCTTTGATGAATGGAAAGTTAAAAAGAACAGCATTTATTTGAAATTGAAACCATGCTAAATAGAAGCATTAATTTCCTTTCAAAACCTTCCAGTCAAACATTTGAACTGTAGTGTATGTAAATCAGACAAATTTGCTAGTGTCATTATGTATGTAAGCCCACTTCTTCCACTGAATAAAAAATCAAAAAAGGTAATTGTGACTTTTTATCTCACAATTCTCAAAGGTTTTTTCTTGCAATTCCGAGTTTATATTACATAATATTGATTTATAACTCGCAACTGCATGTTTATATACAATTCTGAGAATATCAGAACTGCAAGTTTATTTCTCGCAATTCTGACTTGCAAAAAAAAAGTCAGAATTGTAAAATAAAAACTTTACCAATTACATTTCATATTTTTATTTAGTTGTGGAAACAGGTTTCCACAGTACGCTAATCACTAAGGACATTTTTGACATCTTTTTTCTTAGAAGTTCTCTGAAGTACCGTAATAGAATGTGATTCATTTTCTGTTAGTTGAGTTCATGTCCCACCTCCATCTTGGTCTGGATCCAGGGCCCAATGACATTTGCCTGATTAGCAAACTGTCTGCGCAGTCTCTCATTATTCTGCTGACGAGCGTGTTCTTCTATCAGGGCCTGATCTCTCTGGGGTACCAACTGCCTCACCTGAAAGGACAGAGAGAGCGAAAAAGGGAGATTAAAGCAGTGTGGAGATGAATTAATTATCTTGCATTGTACCAATTTTATATATATATCAGGCACAAGTGTATTTTCTGACCTTATCCCATTTGGCATTGATCTCCTGGGGGTTGATGGTGGTGTAGGGGTTGGTGCCAGCCATGTTGACGTGGTATGTCTGCACAATTTTAGCAATTTCATTATGGATGCCCAGGATGGCTTGTCGTTCCTTATCTGCCTCGGGCAGTGTGGCTTTAAACTGCTCATGGGCTGTGCTGAGTCCCTGATACACACACACAAACACACAAAGAGAGGTGCTATAACTTTCCAAAAAATTTCCCCTCTGCAACTTTTCAGTTTTCGCACTTATATCAACTTTTATATGAAATGCACCAGAACGCTTCACATTCACATTTGAAATCCACCAAATGGAGAGATGCATGGATGGACAAGTGGACAGACAGTGTGTTGTGCCTTTTTAATTTTTAATATTTTAATGGTTTAATGGTCTAATATAAATATATAATTTTAATAATTAAAAAGAATGTCTAATCAATTGAGCTCATTAAACTAACAATTTATAATTACTTAAAAATATAAAGCTATAATAATGCCTTATAATTTTTTTTTTTTTTCAGAAATTCAAATAAATACATATTTATCATGAAAATGGTAGTCAAATTAATGCATATAATTAATTAATGTAATGTAATCAAATAAAATTTGAATAATTCCTTTCATTTCTTGGTAAACAAAATGCTGTACAACAGAGGTTTACAGTTTAAATTAAAACATGGACAAAAAATTTGATATTGTGTGATATTTCTTAAAAAATATTTAATAAATGTTATTTTCATAGGGCCCTACTAAAGGAACAAATGTGACCCTGGACCACAAAACCAGTCTTAAGTAACACAGGTGTATTTGTAGCAATAGACAAAAAAAACATTGTACGGGTCAAAATTACAGGTTTTTCTTTTACACCAAAAATCATTAGGATATTAAAGATCATGTTCCATGAAGATATTTTGTAAATTTCCTACCGTAAATATATCAAACCTTTTTTTGATTAGTAATATGCATTGCTAAGAACTTAATTTGGACAACATTAAAGGTGATTTTCTCATTATTTTGCACCCTCAGATTCCAGATTTTCAAATAGTTGTATCTCGGCCAAATATTGTGCTGTCCTAACAAACCATACAACAATGGAAAGCATATTACAGATGATTCATAAATCTTAATTTTAAAAAAATGACCTTTATGACAGGTTTTGTTATCCAGGGTCACAAATGTGAAGCAGATCGACAGATATATATTGCATGAA
The DNA here is from genome assembly GCA_019740295.1 of Labeo calbasu. NCBI lineage: Eukaryota > Metazoa > Chordata > Actinopteri > Cypriniformes > Cyprinidae > Labeo > Labeo calbasu. The sequence goes on along the minus strand of JAHKKF010517080.1, from coordinate 28,157 downwards.
TAAATGAAAAGTTAGATGCATAAATGAATGGATGGATGAAAGATGAATGTGCAATACCTGTATCTCCTCAATGGTGTGGACGATAAAAGTGTCCTGCAGGTCTTCCATGGCTCCCTCCATCCAGTTGTTAAAGGGCGCCGCCCTTTTGGCAAACTCCAGGTACAGCTGATCAATCGTTTCCAACAGTTTCTCGGTCCTCTGAAGGAAGAGACAGAGCCAAGACATACATATGAGTGCACTGCACAGCACAAAATCACACACACAGCATCACAGTATGTCACCAAAGAAGCAATACTGCCCTTTCCTGTGGGGCAGAATAGAAATGATTAATTCCATAAGGGTGTATGATAGAAGTGTTCTACCTGCAAGGCCTCGCTGCGTTTCTGAGTTAAAACCCCCAGTGAGTCCCACTGATCACAGATCCGCTGACAGCGAGCATTTACACTGGGAGAGTCATAGTACTCCAACTCACTAAAGAGAGGGAATGAGAGTGAAACTATTAACTACTAGACTTTAAAGCATACGGCAGTGTCTGGATCATGTTTTCACGTGGGTTAACTGACTTGAGCTCCTGTGCGATGGCAGCAATCTGTTCCACTCTGTCCTGATGAGCTGCAAGGTCACTCTCAAACGCCTCGTGCTTCTTCAGCAAAGCTTTGATGTCCGAGAGGGATGCGGTCTCGTAGTCTTTCTGCTGCAGCATCTCCTCCTTACCTACAGGAAGCAGCAAAGATCAGCCATACTACAAAAGAATGAAGAACTTAGTTCTTATAAACCAATAAAACTAAGTGTTACCGTCAGTCCAGGCCTCATGAATGGCGGCTTTCTGGCGGAATTTTTCAGCAAGATGGTCGAGTCTCTCCAGTCTGCGAATCTCATTCAGTAGCCACTCTTCATAACCCTTCTCTGCTCCCTCAAGACCTCCCCAAGCATTGGAGATATCCTACACACACAGATTAAACACTGAACATTACAGATCCAAATAAAGCGTTAGTTCACTTCCACATAATTTACTCACCCCCATGTCATCCAAGATGTTCATGCCTTTCTTTCTTCAGTCAAAAAGAAATTAATGTTTTCAAGGAAAACATTCCAGGACTTTTCTCCACATAGTGGACTTCAATGAAGGTCAGCAGGTTGAAGGTCCAAATTGTAGTTTCAATGCAGCTTCAAAGGGCTCTACGCAATCCCAGACGAGGAATAAGGGTCTTATCTAGTAATTGTTCATTTTCTATGTCCACTATATGGAGAAAAATCCAGGAATATTTTCCTCAAAAACCTTCATGTCTTTTCAACTGAAGAAAGACATTAACATCTTTGATGACACGGAGGTGAGTAAACGATCAGGAAGTTTTTATTCTGGAAGTGAACTAATCCTTTAAGAGAGCTGAATGCTCTGAATCCTGAAGAGATACTTAGTTTGTAAGTGCGTTAGGTTCTCACCGAGACCATTTTGCCCTCCGAGGGCATGAATGCAGGCCGGTTACTGAGACGGAGTTTGGTCTGCAGTGTGTTGAAGTTGATCTCCAGCTGACATTTCTCCTGAACTTTGGGCGGTTTGTGAAGTCGTCGGTAATCCCGGAAATCCTCTAACTTTTGCTGCATGGCCTGCATGGTGTTCTCTGGAACGCGGTTCTCCAACCATGGGATTGTTCTGCGAATCCACTCCAGGAGCTAAAGAAAGAAAAATGGGAGGAAACAAAAACGGGGGGGGGGGGAAAGAGGATAAAACATTTTGGAAAAAGTTAGGAGCGGACAGAATGAAATAAGGGAGGCAGAGAAAAAAAAGAAAATTTCAAATATGGTAGGGTTTCCANGGGGGGGGGGAAAAGAGGATAAAACATTTTGGAAAAAGTTAGGAGCGGACAGAATGAAATAAGGGAGGCAGAGAAAAAAAAGAAAATTTCAAATATGGTAGGGTTTCCATACATTTCTATATTTTTCAAGCCATTCTTATATTTATTTAATTATTTTTATTTACGTTATTTTATACATTTTAATTCTAATTTGTATAATTATTGTATAATTATTTGAATTATAGACTCCTCTCACAAATGCTGATTAAATATTTTAAAGCTGAGCATTACTAAATTTAATTTTCAATATAAAACTTCTTTTGATATGTACTTCATTTTCATGGATCTGCATGGTCTGGAAAGCAGTATTTTAAATGCCCTGTTTTCCATTACTGTAGAGTTAATGTGCTAGGCATTAGCGGAGTTTCAATTACTGAAAATTCTCACTGGCCCTAAATGAGCACAGGCTGAGACAACAGGAGAAGAGAGGCAGGGAGACGAGAGGAGAGAAGGATGGGAGTGAACAGGAGAGAACATGAATGAGTGTGCTCACATCACTGGCCAGTTTCTCATAGTCTTCCATCAGTTGCTCGTTCTCCTGATTGACAGCCAGGACTTTGCAGATCCGATTGGCTGCTGTCTCGGCCTGAGGGGGTAAAGGACAGAGTGAATCTGCTTCTGTTTCTGTGGAAACCACATCAGCGCCATGGCAACGCTGTTAAGGTTCTGTGTGTTTAAGTGCGTTGAGGTGCTCAAGTCACTTTATTACCATTACCAAAAGCAATCAACCGCTACGTCAAATATCATATAGCCCTTCTGTGTGTGTTTAATTATAAATGTGTGTATTTTTGGAGGAGGGGTGGGGTGGAAGCAAGGAAGTGAGTTGCAAGTCTAAAAGCCAGAAAGGAAGAGGAGAAAACAATGATAAGCTCAGTTTAGCATTGTCAGTGACAGATCAGACAGCGACTCTCAGTTTTATGATCATCTCATGAATGCTATATATATTTTGGCACAAAATGGTTATCAATAGTGGATTAAGAAGTTTTTAATTGGAAAAGCGGTTGTGCAAAAGCATTTTCTTTTACAATTTCTGTTGAATAGTGCAAAAGTTTAACTTTTTAATTTAGAAAAATCAATGAAAACATAAACTACACGCACTGTTTCAGTTTCCATTATTCAGTTGGGGGAAAAAAATCAATTTAACTAAATCAAATTTTTGTTACTATATTAATAACATAATGTCATTTTTGTAATTTGTGTTTAAAATAAAAATATACAAAAAAATAAGATTAAAATTTAAAAGTAAATCAAAAAGAAATATTGCTTTGTACAAAAAACACTGGACTGGCCATCAAAATATCAAAACTCTATCATCATCTACTCAGTTACAGACTCTTTGCTTTCCACAGAATTATATACATACATATTCAAACACACACACACACACACACACACACATATATATATATATATTCTATTATTATTATTCTTTGGAAAACAAAAGAGTCTGTGACTGTCACCAAGACACGATAATAGTGTATTTTCAGTTAAATTTGCGAGTTTGACACCAAGTTATTTAGAAAAATCCTAATAATGCAAACAACAATCTTGCATGGGTGTGGATGTGAGCGTGTCAGATTAAGTTTTTCTTAATGCAGAAATGTTTGGTGGGTTTACAATCAGACTCGTGCCTTATAAAAGCAGACAGGATTTGCATGTACAGAGAACAAACACCCAGCACGTAGGAACTATTCATCGAGGGATTTTAGTCATCAGCTCAGAAACACTCACAACGAGTTGAGGAAACCCAGCTGGATGTGATGAATCAGCACATTGAAGTAGTAACTTTCACCGTCAGTGAGAAACATGCTTTCTCTGAACGAACTACTACTTTCTAAAGTGAGTCTGTCTGAACTGATTCAAACACATAAGTCTGTCTAAACCGATTCAGAATTATAAGTCTGCGCAAATACATTTATGCTGCATTAAAAAGTGTAAAAGTTTTATTTTTGTGTTATATGCTGGTTTAAGAGCTTATCTACGTTTCACTGCTATGGAAATGGCTATTGATTTGAAACTAATTTTCTGTACTAACACACAAAGAATTTTGAACAATAAAAGTCATTTGAACAGGAATGAACTGACTGTCCTAGTGAAGCCTGCTGCTGAATTTTAGCTGGATGTGATGCATTTTGATATGTAAAAAAGTTTGATGGTTTTCTATACCAGAGCTGTGTGTGTGCGTACAGATGTGTGGAGAAACAGAGCTAGGTGTGTTATGTAATACTACAGCAGGGTTGCCATGGAAACAGCCAGAACTGACACAAAACCCAGGAACGAACGAAAGAAAGATCACAGCTAAACAAGAAATGAGTAAGAAATCACAATGAAGTTTCTAAGCAGACAGATTCTGACCCGTCAGTGACATCATCAAAAGAGCAGGTGTGTTCATGACCTGTAAGTGACATCCAAGATTGACCTCACCATAGGTGTGCTTAATTGTATTAGAAGCATTTTTTTTTAAACTGTACTTGCAGATAATACTTGCAAAAATATACTTGCAATAACATGCAGTTAAGTGTTACATTCATTCAGTTTGTTACATTACATTTAGTATGCACTTAAGAATATTCTTTTTAAAATATATTATTTCCATAGTAAGTAGAGCTGCACAATTCTGGATAAACTGAGAATTTTTTTGTTTTAAGTAGAGATCACAATTTGGGAGAACAATATATTACAGAAATAATATACCTTAAAAAGAATATTCTTACGTGCAAACTAAGCAAAATAACGATTCTGAACTAAGCAAAATAACATGTAATTTACTAGAGGCTGTGACAAAATATTAATTGTTGCAGTCTATTCAAATACGTTTAAAAAAAAGACTGAATGATTCAATGACTCACTTATAAATACATCACGTATTTCATTACTGAATGAATCAGCAATTTTGAACGAATCTCTTGAATTAATGACTCAATGACAAATATATTTTTAACAGTCACTTGTCGCCACCTTGTGGCGAAACACAAATCAACAAACTATATTTGAAGCACCAATTTGAAGTGCCAAATACTTTAAAAAGATGATCTGCTCTATTTTGATCACTACTAGGTCTGTCACGATTCCTCGATTCAATACGAGTAGTTACTCGATGTTAAAAAATCCTTGATTGCATTTTGCCCATCAATATCTTTCTCAATATTCAGAGGTGGACAGTAGTAAAGTATTTTTACTTTACTCAAGTAAATTTAAAAAGTACTGCACTACATTTCAAAAATAAAAGTAGGGTTTTAGAATATTAAAAATGTAGTGCTTTCTTGAACTAGGTAAATCTTTGAATTACTTACACTTAAGTAAAAGTAAGAAAGTACTAGATTTCTAATGTAATTAAGTATTAAATGATATTTAATATAAAACGTAGTGCAGTAAAAAGTACAATATTATGCTTTGGAATGTTTTGAAGTAAAGTCTTTTTTTTTAAAAAAAGAAAAAAAAATTCTGATAAAGTATAGACAGAGTAAAAATACTTCACTGCTGTCCGACTATACAATTTCACAATAAAAGTTCAAACCCTCACTCTGAGTTTACACGTTTTGATGTCCACATATTCAAGAAATTACAGTAGTTGTAGTATTTCCAATATTTGAAATTAACAAATATTAAAGATTAAGTGGACATTTGAATTAA
>JAHKKF010517080.1:0-22618 GCA_019740295.1 Labeo calbasu | reverse complement strand
AAGAATTAGATTAGTAGTAAAGTGTAAAAACAATCGTCAGACTGTTAGCGCCCTCTGCAGTTAATGCATAATATATGTTAACTCTATTGCTTATAATACATTATTTTAACAGCTTTGTTTAATAAAACTAAATGATCACTTGTTTTCTTTAAACTAATTATTATTGCCTCATTACTATAATATATGTATTTTAAGTCATTTGAAGGCTATTGTTCACTTATGTCTATTTTTATTACAACAAAAAATAATTAGAATTTTCCAATTAGTCGATTAATCGACCAATTACCAAAATAATTATTAGTGACAGCCCTAATCGGTACCATAGACATCAGTGTTTATATCTGAACTATAAACTTTTATCCCAGTCATTTAGAAATAAGACCGTGTGGGTGTTTGAATCAAGATTAGGGTTAGGATTTGCGATCTTTTAACAATTAATCGTGCGACTCGTAAGTACTCATTATAAAACTACGCCAAAATTTTTCCTTCTTTTTAAAAAAAAAGCCAAGTTAATGAAGAACACATTTCATATCTCTTACATTTTCTCTCTGGCACTGCTATTAGGGGTTCTGATAAAGCAGAGATCTGATTGGCTGTCTGGGTTTGTGATGTGGAATCTAGTGTCCTGATTGGCTGATGTCGGTCTGCGCTCACCTTCTGTTTGCCTGAGAAGGCGTGGTAGTAACATGACACATACGTCATGATGGCCTTTTCATCGGGACGCAACGTACTAACGATATCTGCCCAGGGAAAGAGGGAGCAGGAACAGAGAGAGAAAAGGAGGTGGAGAGGAAGGGAGAGAAAAAAAGCACAGAGTAAAAGACTGCATAGACACAAAGGCAAACGGGGCACAGTTCTACAGAAACGATACAAGGCATGAAGAGGTCTCCAGGAAGTCTCATTGATGCCAGGAATGTTTGAGTATTTTTTAGGAGACTTGAATGGAAACACACTCATGCCTTCATCATAAGACTTCATTTCCTTCATGCAACAGGTGGAAAGACTCATGCAACTGTAGGAGGAGCATGAGCCCTGGGGGGCGGAGCTTAGCACTGCAAAGAGTCAGAAAGAGGCAGACTGTTAGGAGAGTAGTCACGATAACGGGAAACCACGACAACCAGTAATCACTGCTACTGGTGATCACAAAACCCAGTGAGGGAAGGGACGTATTAGGTGAGTGTAGAAGTTCATGACATTGGGAGGGGTGCCCTGCGATACCTTCTGCGCCCCAGAGAAGGCATGGTAGAAGCTAGAAACGTAGGTCATGATGGCCTTCTCATCGGGACGGGCCGTACCAACAATATCTGCAGAGAAAGAAGGGGGTGATATTAAAGTAATGAGAGAATAAATTAATAATCAGAGCACATCACACATACTTCAGAGGCCCATCTTGGGTGACTTCCTGTGTAAGGAAAGAGTTATTAATGTGAACGGATATGACTAACTATAATCAACCTAAAATTAAACTAATCCACAACATGTTTAAACAAGTTTTGACTTTCCTGAAGGAAATACTTAGAGCAACAAAAGAATAGTGTTAAAGTTTTAGTTGAGTTGAGATTTTTGTGCAAATGAAATGTTCAAGTATAGCCACTTGATACTTTTCTGCTTTTGTGATTAATCAAATGTTCAGATGCAAATTATGCTAGTTTAAATGTCACCAAGGCAATATTATCTAGCTTGTGGAGATATATTATAGCTGTTTTGTTTTCAGCTTTCATAACAATTAAAAATGTAATTAAATGTAATATATATATATATATATATATATATTGATATTTCCATGAACATGATATATTACAACTAGTGACCTATGAAATCCATTTAAATTTTTTCCCAAATTCAGTTTTATTTTTTCCAAAATTTTCAAATTTCTTTTTTTTTCAATTTAAATTTTTCTAGTCTCTTATTGGCTAAATTAAATCGTCTAATTAATTGAAAGTATGAAACTTACAATATTTAACAGCTAATTATTTAAAGTTTAAATTAATTTAAAGTTTAAATTTTTACCAAATTCTGTTTTCCATTAATTTTCTGGATTCCATTTCAATTGTTTTATTACATTTTAATATATATATATATATATATATATATATATATATATATATACACACCTATACATNNNTATATATACACCTATACATACATATATATATGTGTGTGTGTATCTACATTTTTCTGCTAAATCAGTTCTGGTAAATAATTTTTTTCGTAAATATTCCTTTATAAATAATGTTTTAACAATAATTCTGTTGGTAGTAGTAGTGGCTTTATGCTTAAACAGAAAGTTGCAATAACAAAAAGACAGTTCAGTAGGCAAACAGATGTAAGAACGAAAACCTATCTCAATTCATTATGCAAATATTATGAAAACATAATTGCTGTCTCGCGTGGTAAACATTCCGTCAATGTAAATCAATGAAAGATATTATAACTTTAATCTTAAATTCGTCATAAAAAAAAAAAGTTCACAAAAGCTATAAACAAATTGCATACCTAAGAATGAAATTATCTGTAAAATTAAGTTTAAAAGCACACTGTATGTCAAGTGGTTTGGCCTGAATTCACTGCAGAAGCTTAATACTTAAAATTGAAAAATGTTTGAGAAACATCAATCCATCGCAACACTGCAACAATCACATCATTGAACACCACAGCCTATTATCCTAAAAATCCTTTCGAACAGGCTATGTTAAGGAAGCATCCACAATCACACCTGCAGTAATGGGGTGAAATTCAACCTACACACATACCTGCGGTCCTCCTACAGCTCTATATTTAGACAGAGGTCTAACCTAGTTTCACAGTGAAGTGGAACGAAAAGAAACCTGTCCTCTACATGTCTCACCTTCTGCATCCAGCATCTTAGGGATGTCCAGGTACTTCTCAGCGACATCAAAGGCGGTGTTCAGATTAGTCATTGGGTCGTCCTGAGTGAGATCAAAGCATGGGTCATGATCTTTCATAATGCTGGTCTCTATATATGCTCAGAGGTTCTGGTAGTGCCTCACCTTGCGCAGTTTACCGTAATCAATGAGCTCTGGACGATGTCTGTGAATGAGTGCACAGAAGCCCAATCCATCCTTCCAACTGACAGGGAGAGAGACAGAAAGAGAAATGTAATATATGATGCTGTAGCTCAGCATTCAGTTGCAGTATCTCTGTCAGTCTTGCTCTTTTCCCATCATTCACTCTGCTTCTCTCTAATGCTCAATTCCTGTTGGCTCACCTGATGTGGAAATTTTGGATGTTGACGTTTTTGTAGGGAGCTGTTTTCCTCTGGCACCACAGCAGCAGGCCTTCTTTAGCTGAGGTCTCTGCGCACATGCACACAGACACACACTTGTATCAAATGGAATCTTAGGAGTGGAAAGATAACCTTGTAATTTAAATGACTCACACATTCTTGACATTACATTTGTATTACACCATGAATATGTAGAAATCCAAAAGAGCAGAACTGCATTTAACAAAACTAAGCTAATTTAATCAGTCATTCTGTTCTCTCTCATGTTATTTGATACACACAAATGAACTGCTTACTGCCTTTTTTCTTCAAGATCTAATGCGGCACTTACAAACTAAGAAGTGTGTGTGTGTGTGTGTGTGTGTGTGTGTGTGATATTTATATATACCCTCCACTGAGATGTCCTGGATGGCGAAGCGGAGGATAATGGTCCAGATCATCCCCAGAGTCATCTTAGCGTTCCCATCAACAATCTCTGAGCAGAACAAACACACACACACCAGCATCACATTTACTGTAATAGCTCAACAATGAGATCATTTTACAAACTAAAGCCATAACAGAATCAGAAAGCAGCTTATATAATTCAGATAATTCTGCATTAACAAGTAATTAGACTTGCAAATACAATAAACATGCAGACAGTTTCTTAAATATAATTCAACCTTTATTATCTAAGACCGGTGTTGGGAAAAGTTACATTTAAAAGTAATGCATTACAATATTACATTACTCCATTAAAAAGTAACTGCGTTAGACACAATACAATAACAAGTAAACAATAAATAAGCATTCTATTATATTTTCTATTATATTTTTTATATTTTTGGTAACTGTAAAGGCAGTTTTACACCAAAAGTGAAATAAATAAGTCTCAGGCTGAAGTAATGGTGCATTCACAAGGTGCATCAACTTTTCAAGTGCCAACGCACGTGTCGGCCAATCAGGCCACCCTAGCGCAGACGCTAGCCAATCACATTCATGCAAAACCAGAAAAGTAAAGTGATTGGTTGTTATTACTATGATGGTCGTGTCAAGTTCCAGACACGCCCTCCGTCAAACGTTAAGGCTGACACCCCGTGTGAGTGCACCGTAAGTGCCTCTATTTCTCTCAACTGGCGTAGTAACTGAAAAATTTAAAAATTAACTCAGGTATTTTGTTGTAAATTTAGAAGCAATGCATTACTAGTTACTTGAAAAAGTAATCTGATTACGTATCTCACATCACTTGTAATGCATTACCACCAACACTGATTAAGACTGTACAGAGCAGGTTGTGAGCGTTAGTGAGTGTTTAGCATGTTTTTTGAGTCTAAAGTACAGGAGAATAGCTTTAGATTTAACTAAACTATCTAAACTTTCGTTATACTTTAAAAACTGCTGAACATGTGTCCAAAAGGTCCTTTTATTAAAGGCTAATAAATATAAAGACTAAAAAGTGTCTGTATTCACTTCCAAATCAGCCAAAAGCGTATTATTTTTAAACACAGATGTGCATGGGAAGTCCCATTTGAATATCTAAGTAAACAGGCATGTTTCCTCTCCCTCTTCTTAGGCTAATCTCATTATACACTCCTCACACATCCCAATATGTGTGTGTAAGTGCATCCTGGGTCTGCCAGACAATCACACACACACACACACACACACACACGAACTGGTAACAGTATGTGACCAAGGCAAAGGCTTTGGTAGATGGCTAATCTGTCTGGAATGCTGCTCTGGATTATATACAGAGAAAAAGAGAGCAGTTAACATGAAACACATACAGACACACACACACACACACACACTGTAGATCTAATATATGCCAGATACAAACTGCACGTCTAACCTATTTAACTGTATGGAATGGGGATGGGCTTCATATGACATGAGATACAAGCACATATCACATGCAGGCAAGAGCGTCTGATAGTCATTGATCCCACATGCTCAAACGCTGAACTCATGACCCTGGAAGCCTGCAGGATATAGGTCACTGCTGAAAAGGGGGGGGGAGGGGGGGGGTTACCTACCCTCTGCTCCAATAGAAACCAGTTTGACTCCTTTGCTGGCAATGAAGTCCAGAGCTTTATTCACATTGGAGATCTTGTGGACTCTCATTTTTCCTCTCTCTGGTTTGGCCAAGCGTTCTCCTATAGAGAAAGACAGTTTACATAACACTACATCACGCACAGCGCTCTGCCTTCAGGTGACTTAAACATGTACACTCCCGCTCAAAAGTTTGGGATCAGTAAGACTTGTAATATTTTTTACAGAAGTCTCTTATGCTCATCAAGACTGCATTTATTTGATCAAAAATAGAGAAAAAACAATAATACTGCAAAATGTTATTACAATATAAAATAATGGTTTCCTGTGATGCAAAGCTGAATTTTCAACAGCTTTTACGCCAGTCGTAAGATTCTTTAGAAATCATTCTAATATGCTGATTTATTATTAGAATTAGCAATGTTGGAAACAGCTGTGCTGCCAAATATTTTTTGGAACCTCTGATTCTTTTTTTCAGGATTTTTTGATGAATAACAAGTTAAAAAGGACAGCATTTATTCAATATAATATCAAGTATAAATCTTTTCTAACAATGTAAATCTATGCTATCACTTTTTATTAATTTAATACATCCTTGGTCAATAAAAGTAATAATTTCTTTCAAAAAAAAGAAAGAATAAAAATGTACTGACCCCAAACTTTTAAACAGTAGTATATATTGTTAGAAAAGATTTCTATTTTAAATAAATGCTGTTCTTTTAAACTTTTTATTCATCAAAGAATCCCGAAAAAAGTATCACAGGTTCTAAAAAAAATTAAGCAACAAAACTATTTCCAGCACTGATAAAAAATCAGTATATTACAATGATTTCTGAAGGATCATGTGACACTGAATACTGGAGTAATGATGCTGAAAATTCAGCTCTGATCACAGAAATAAATTCAATTTTTAATGTATATTAAAATTGAAGAACATTATTTTACATCGTAATAATATTTCACAATATAATTTTTTTTTCTGTATTTTTGATCAAATAAACAGCCTTGATAAGCATTAGAAACTTATTTAAAAGACTTTAAAAATCTTACTGATCCCAAAGTGGTAGTTTACATAAATATTTTAATATTAATATAAGTTCTATTTTGAGAAAATAATTATTTAAAAAGTTATTTAATTTTATTTTACTATTTTCATTTTTTCCAAATTTGTATGAATAAAGAAAAGTAAGCAGAGTTTCCTATATCAGTTTAGATCCACAAGCTTTTGTTTCAATTAAATTTGACTTGTATAGTGTATTTCAGTTATAATGTCCATTTTGCTTACATATAAAAGAAATTCTCTATTGCCTAATGCTATACATTATACAGCTTGTTTAACTAACTTGGCGTAACTAATTTTACATCAAAGATATAAGCTTTCAAATGTAGAGGGGTGGACTAGGCTCAAGGTGGGACACTGGGTAAGAGGTCACTGACCTGAAATGACCTCTAGGAGCAGCATGAGTTTGAGTCCGTCTCTAAAATCCTCCTCAATGTTTTCGATCTGCGTCCCTGCCTTTCGTAGATGAGAATTGCACCATGCAGTAAACGTCTGAAAAAGAGTGATTCATAAGTTTAGAAGAGAAATAAAACCACAACACAGTGCAAATTTGAATGCAAAAAATGTCTGGAATGTGAAAATAAGACTTGGCAGAAAACTTCATAAAAGATCAAATAGTTTCACAAAATCCACACCGAAATATGCAGCTGAAATTGTTAAAGGGTTAGTTCACCAAAAATGAAAATTCAGTCATTAATTACTCACCCTCATGTCATTCCAAACCCACAAAACCTTTGTTCTTCCTAGGAACACAAATTAAGATATTTTTGATCACATTCAAGAGCTTTCTGACCCTGCATGGACATTGTTAAAGGAGAAGTCCACATCCAAAACAAAGATTCACATATAATGTACTCACCCCCTTGTCATCCAAGATGTTTATGTCTTTCTTTCTTCAGTCGTAAAGAAATTATGTTTTCTGAGGAAAACCTTTCTGCATTTTTTTTCCATATAATGGACTGATATGGTGCCCCGATTTTGAACTTTCAAAATGCAGTTTAAATGCGGCTTCAAACAATCCCAAATGCGGTTGCAAACGATCCCAGCTGAGGACGAAGGGTCTTATCAAGTGAAACGATCGGTTATTTTCATTAAAAAAAATACACAATGTAAATACTTTTTAATCTCAAATGCTTGTCTTGCCTTTCTCTCCCTAAACTCTGTGTATTCTGACTCAAGACAGATAGGGTATGTCCCTTAACTTCAAAAATCATTTCAAAATCATCCGACAGAAGTACCAACCCAGTCTTTGCAAAGTGAACATGCAAAGAAGATCAAACACCCTTAACAAAAAAGGTAAAACAGTGATATAGGACGATTTTGAAGTTGAGGAAGAACATGAGATGGGAGTTTGTCGACATACCCTAACTGCCATGAACAGGAACAAAAACAGTCCAGGCAGAGTAAGACAAGACGAGCGTTTGACATTAAAAAGTATATAAATTGTATTATTTTTATTAAAATAACCGATCGTTACGCTAGATAAAACCCTTCTTTCTTGACTGGAATCATTTACATTTGGGATTGTTTGAAGCTGCATTTAAACTGCATTTTGAAAGTTCAAACCATAGCAGTCCATCATATGGAGAAACATTGTGGATGACAAGGGGGTGAGTAAAGTATATATTTGTAAATTGTTGTTCTGGAAGTGTAGTTCTCCTTTAAAATAGTCCATGTGACATCGTGGTTCAACCTCTCTCTCGTGAATCCACGTCGAAGACTGACACGGAAGAGAAGAAATTGTTGAATAAAGTCATTATTTTTGTTTCCTTTGTGCACAAAAAGTATTCTCATAGCTTTATAACATCACGGTTGATGTCACTGATGTCACATGAACTATTTTAATGATGTCCTTACTACCTTTCTGGACCTTGAACGTGGTAGTTGCACTGCTGCCTATGCAGTGTCAGAAAACTCTCAGATTTCATCAAAAATATCTTAATTTGTGTTCCGAAGATCATGAAAGTCTTACGGGTTTGGAACGACACGAGGGTGAGAAATTAATGACAGAATTTTCATTTTTGGGTGAACTATTCCTTTAAGATAAGACTGAAATGATGAGTAACATTGTTGAAAATAAAAGCAACCATTTCTAATGTTGGGATCATTCAGAAGGATTTGCAAAGCTGCAGGTGCTACACGAAGCCTGAACCAGCACACAAACATTACACTACTTTTAAAATATCAAAGAAAATTTAATTTCTCTATGATATGACCAATTTAACCAGTTTTATTTATTTCATACACCAGCACTATACAAGCGCTTGAATACTTTGGTAATTCTGTATTCATTCACAACCATGCCTGATTGTGACAGTGAGAGCGAGAGAGAGTAGGGGAGGGCAAGCGCTCTACAGGGGTTGTCATGGCAGCGCTGAGTATCTGTGGCTTCAGGATTCTTCGGTATGTTAGTGAGCTGATGAGAAACAGCTGTGGAGCAGAACAGAAGCTAAACACACTCACACTCTAATAGGATTGATATGCCACTTAGCGGAATCACAGACACTTCAGTTTATGTACATAAAAGCAGCAGTTTTTTCCAACTTTGAGAGGCGAGGAGAAATTTCTAGATGCGGGCATGAGGAGACACAGGACTGCTACATGATGGGATACAGCCGGTCCCCACGGGAGGGCTGGGGTGTGCAGTTTAATGATGGATTATGGGTAATAGAGCACAGGTCAGGTGAGAAACATTGTGGAATTTGGCAGCCACTAAAAGGAAATGCCATAACATGGGAATAACTGGAGGTAAATGTGAGTCAAGCAGAAGGATTATAATGAATTCATTCAAGAGGAAGTGCAGACGCTGGTCGGCAAGCACACACACGAGAGCCACGACTGCTGTTGCAATATTCCACTTACAGTAATGCAAATCAAAATGTGAAAGAACAAAAGCTACAAACTTAATTAATACTACACACTCGAAGACAAACTCTAACACAGCTAGAGAGATATAATAAACGCTCAAAATAGTACACGCTACCAAAAGTTTCTGCAAAAAATGTGACAAAAGTAGACTTCCCCTGTTGAAAAAAACAGCATATGCTGGTTAGATACGCTACCAGTCAAAAGTTTTTGAACAGTAAGATTTTTAATGTTTTTTTAAAGAAGTCTCTTCTGCTCACCAAACCTGCATTTATTTGATCCAAAGTACAGCAAAAACAGTAATTTTGTGAAATATTTTTACTACTTAAAATAACTGTTTTCTATTTGAATATATTTTAAAATGTAATTTATTCCTGTGATCAAAGTTCAATTTACAGCATCATTACTCCAGTCTTCAGTTTCACATGATCTTACAGAAATCATTCTAATATGCTGATTTGCTGTTCAAGAAATCTTTTTTGGTATTATTATCAATATTTAAATATTACTATTTTTGATTCATGATTCTTTGATGAATAGAAAGCTCCAAAGCTGGGAGTCAGTATAATTATTATTTTTTATTTAGCAAGGATTCTTTAAATTGATTAAAAGTGATGATAAAGACATTTATAATGTTATAAAAGATTTCTATTTTACATAAATGCTGTTCTTCTGAACTTTCTATTCATCAAAGAAACTTTTCTAGAAAAAAATTCTACTCAGCTGTTTTCAACATAATAATAATACTAATAAATGTTTTTTGAGCAGCAAATCAGAATATTAGAATAATTTCTGAAGGATCAATACATTTTAAAATATATTCAAATAGAAAACAGTTATTTTAAATAGTAATTTAAAATAATTTTAAAAAATTGCTATACTTTGGATCAAATAAATGCAGGCTTGGTGAGCAGTTTTTTTCTTTAAAAAACATTAAAAATCTTATTGTTCAAAAACTTTTGACTGGTAGTGTATGGTAGCTACTTAGAGCTGGTTTAAGCTGATCCTTAGTTGGTCATGAGCTGGTTATTAACTGGTCCTGAGCAGGAGCCATAACCAGTTCAGGACTAACTAGGGACCAGCTTAAACCATCTCAAACCAGCTACCATACTTCAAAACATATCTAACCAGCATATGCTGTTTTTTTACAACAGGGTCTTTTAGTAAAAATAACAGAATGTGCTCACTGTAGCATGTCATGCTTTTAGTTGAGAGATGTGCAAAACAACATGTTTTTAACTAGCTGCTGGGCTGCCTAATCGACTATTCAGCTAATAGTTTTTAAAGAAGTCCTGTGTAATTAAACTGACTGGTTTTCTTAGGGGGGCGTTTACATAAGACACGTTCTTCTGTTCAACAGACCGCTGAATTTAATAAAAGGATGAATTTAAAGTTGTTACTTTTCCAAGAGGGTTTTACCATGCAAACCATCAAACAGCTAAAGCACAGGATGCTTTAGTGTGCTAATTATTAAATACTAATATTTCAAAACTAATATATATAGAGAGAGAGAGAGAGAGAGAGAGAGAGAGAGAGAGAGAGAGAGAAAGAGCAGCATTTATTTGATCAAAAATACAGAAACCAGTAATATTGTGAATTAATAATACTATTTAAAAATAACTGTTTTATGATTCAATATATTTTAAACTGTAACTTATTCCTGTGATGGCAAAGCAGCAATTATTTCAGTCTTCAGCATCAAATGGCCCTTCAGAAATCATTCTAAAATGCTAATTTGGTGCTCAATAAACATTTCTTACTGTCCATATTTAAAACTGTTTTTTGTTGCTTAATATTTTTGTGGAAACTCCTCTTTTTTGTCTGAAATCTATAATGAGAAAGTTAAAAATAGAACAGCTTATACTGCCACTTTTAATCAATTCAATGTGTCCTTGCTGAATAAAAACATTAGCAATTTGCAATATACACTTAGCATGCAATCAACAAATTACACTAAGCCTAAGGCACAAAAATGCACAAAAGAAAAAGAAACATTCACACACGCACATATAAGCTATGCACAAGCATGCAAATGTATACACACATATACAAATGCATGTAAATATAGTCACACAGGCAGCAGATCTCTGCTCAATCAGCAGGAATGCTGCTAGATTTCCTCACACCTACACCACAAATATTTCTTCATTATAGCTTTTTTAACCCTCTGTTTCACTCCTTCTCTTTCCTTCTTTTCATGCTTTCTCTCTCTCTTCCTCGCTCTGGTGTGAAATACAGCACGGCTCTGCTCGTCGTCGTAGGGTTGCCATAGCAACTACAAATGCCAAAAAACCTACAAACAATCAGGCAGTCCGAGACACACACATACACACAAACAAACTCCCCCATAAGCCAAAGCAAATGACCTGTTTATTTACAGCTATTGTGAAAACTGTTTTTATAGAACATCTCTCAAATACATGCAGCAGCCCCCCAAAAAAGTATGTGGGCACTCAGAAATCTTAAAATATCAGTGCAAAAAGTAAAGTTCACCACAGTCCGAAGAGAGACATTTTATAGAATTACACGCCTTTAAAAAGTATAAGCTATCAATTAGAAGATAAAAGGCATGTAGTAAATTGTGTTTTCAGAAAAGTTTTGATCATACTGATCATTTAGAGGCCTTTGAAATTTGAATATCAAATATGATAGAGGTAATAGTAAACCCAAAATGGAAAAATTACATTTAGATTACCTTTGCTGCCATTTAACGCTCCCTTAAAGGGATAGTCACCCAAAAATGAAAATTACCTCATGATTTACTCACCCTCAAGCCATCTGAGGTGAATATGACTTTCTTCTTTCAAACGAATACAATCAGAGTTATGGTAATAAACGTCCTGCCTCTTCCAAGCTTTATAATGGCAGTGAATGGCTGTTGAGATTTTAAAGTTTAATAAAGTGCATCCATCCATTATAAAAAAAAAGTGCTCCACATAGCTCCGGGGGGTTTACAAAGGTCTTCTAAGTGAATGTATGCGTCTGTATAAGAAAAATATCCATATTTAAAACTTTATAAACCGTAATCTCTAGCTTTCGCTAACTATCTTACACGCATTCATAAGAGATTGGTGTTCCAGCAGATGATGTAGGACGTAGGTGTAGCGTAAGCTCCAGTGAGAAGTGATGAACGTGAAAGCACAGAGTAGAGAGCAACTCAAAATCAAAAATCAACCGGTCACAAATTACAAGTACAAAACAATGATTTGTAAAGAAAAATGTCACAGGATTTCGACAGAAACCAAGAGGAGACTAGTGGTGTGTGATATTGACAAAAATAATCTCTATATTTTCTGGGATTTTATCGATAATGATAATTAGACAATGTGTTCTTGTGCTTAAGGACTACTGTACTGACATTTTTGATATTCTTCATATTCTGTGTGGTCAGTTCACAGCAGTGATAGAAATTATTGCAGTGAAGGAACACACTCTAAATGCGTATTTACTAGACTTCATCACATAATGTAACATCATGCATGCACTCTGTAGGTGTGTTTTGTTTGCTTTTTGCAATATACTTGATAATGTTAAATTGCACATTGTTAAAACAACAATTACAATATTATCGTACACCCCTAGAGGTTTTCCTTTGATGTAAACAAAACTTGGTTCTCTCAAAACTAGCATATTCTCACTGGAGCTTAAACTACATCCTACATCATCCACTGGAATGCCATGAACACACTTACGACGTTAGCGGAAGCTAGAGATTACAGTTTATAAAGTTGCAAATATGGATCTTTTTCTTACACAAACACATCCACTCTCTTCAGAAAGCCTTAATTAACCCTACGGAGCCATGTGGAGCACTTTTTATCATGGATGGATGCACTTTATTTTGCTTCAAAATCTCAACACCCATTCACTGCCATTATAAAGCTCAGAAGAGCCAGGACATTTTTTTATTAATATAACTCTGATTGTATTCATCTGAAAGAAGTCGTATACATCTAAAATGGTTTGAGGGTGAATAACTCATGAGGTAAGTTTCATTTTTGGGTGAACTATCCCTTTAAAAAGTTAATTTTCAAAACCACTAATAATGTATTATCAGTGTTCGATGTAATCCTTAATAGATTTGAATATCCATTCTGATACAGTACATTAAAATTTTATAATGCTTACATTCACAAAGAGTATTTAAAACAATGAATTTTAGTTTTATTCAGACAAAAATAGTATAGAACTAATATTATTTAATACCATTATTTAAATATTTACCAATTATTTCCATGTTATGGAAGATAATAAATTACAGGCTTTTCATATCACACAGAATTTTAATATCAGCACATCCCTAATCTAATGCAATGACATTCATACATTGTTTTAAACGTGTCTCAAATGACTAAACACATTTTGGGGCCACTCTACATGCATTCTCAGTGTGAGAGCCAGAAAAAAACATCAGAATTCAAGCTTCTCAACACACAAATGTCTGTGCAGCTCCGCCTACTCAGGTGTGCACGTGCGACAGGTGTAACAGCTGTTACCTATTTAAACAAAAATGCTGACCGCATACATACACAGACAATGACATCATTCCCTTTCAGTGGATGAAACGGCTGTCTGTCTTTTCATCTGTTTATCTTTCACATTAGTGCTGTTTGCTAAGGCAAACATCATTGCTTTGAACTAAACCCTATCCCTGAGTATAAGCCTAAACTTAAGACATATAAATCTAGTTTTTTTCCATCTGTTTCTCTCTCACCCTATCTGTCTGTTAGTGGGCTGTTTGTTGGTGTCTGCTGGCTGTCTCCTCCAGACAGGAAGTGCTGATCAGCCCCTGAGACGCGCGGCCCACTGTCTCGGTTCCACACGCATTCCACATTATCCATCCCCCCCACACACACTACACCCTCCTAAGGTGAGGCTGTCTCTTATTTTCACGTCTCCAGACACAGAGTTTAATGGCTCATTAATAATCTTATCAACAACGCCAGCGGCTTCACTTAGAGCTAAACGCTGACTCGCTCGGATCGCTGCTTTCACGTTAATTAAAGTTAAAACACACACAGTGTATGTGCACACATTTCCTCACTGCAGCACGTTACAGCTCCCGGCGATGTTGCATTATCTTTACGAGGAACAATAAGGCTTGGTTCTGTGTAATCCTGTCAGACAGATACAAGGAACAAAGTCCTCATTTGGAGCACATCATCAGGTTAGGAGCGGCATGTGATGATTTGCATGACTTTCACTAAGATAAAAAAGGGTCTGACTTGACATATTTGACTTTGCAAACTGCAGAGGCCAAGGAGGATCAAACACAGTCAATAAAAGAAACTTTTTAAGAACGCACACACATACACAGCATCAAAAAACTGCATCCCGCAGCATCTCGGTCTGGCCCGAGCACACACGCAGTCTCTGTAAATGAGGTGGCAGCATTTTCTACACTATTGTAGAGCTATTCAAGCTGTTCTTTCACTGGCTGAAAGAGCACAGTGAGGGATAAAGCACCTCATCTCATCCTGACATTAAAGTCCAGGGCAGGAAATGGCATGAGATGTGTCATGCATGTCATTCTGGTGGCGACAGCTGTCGTTCACAGACATGCTGGTGTATGATGTCATGAAATAATGACGCATTATCTCATGAATAGTAAATACGTATGCATGAATAAAGCATAGTCTTGCTGTTTCGAAGGAAATCATGAAACAAACTTAATTTGAGCATTGCATTAATCTTCCACTGTCTGTATTAGGATTACGTTCAATCTGCCCCAATACATTTTTCAATAAAACACAATTGCATTTGTACATCAGTTGATGAATATTAGGAGTGCTGAGACATAGCAAGCTGTAGAAAAGCAATAAACTGGAGTCGGGGAGCTGCGGGGCTGTAACCACCATAGACATGAAATAAGAAGTCCACAGCAATAACCAGATATGGCCAAACGTTAATATTGTTCAAGTAAATATAATACAGGCATACAACTAAGATTGAATGTGTGCATAGTGTGAATGATTTTAAAGGGATAGACAGTTCACCCAAAATCAAAACTGTCATCATATACATTTACTAAACACAACAGAAAATATTTTGAACAATGTAGGTAACCAAACAGTTGCTGGTCTCCACTGACTTCCATAGTAAGGAAAAAAAATGGGAACTAGAGACTGTTTAGTTACCTACTTTCTTCAAAATATCTTTTTTGTGTTTACCAGAAGACAGTAATGCAAACAGGTTTGGAACAACTTGAGTGTGAGTAAGTGATAACAGAATTTACATTTTGGATGAACTATCCCTTTAACGTGTAAATGTGTCACTTTCAGTCAAGTGTATTAACTTTGTGGTGTATATTAAAGGTACAATATGTACTGTTTTTTAATTAAAATATCTAAAAACCACAAGAACAATGTTATATATTTTGCTGACTTGTACTTGCGTGTACATTATCCCAAATGTTTTCAAGAATGTTTAAATTCAGAGAAATAAGCAGTTTTAACTAGTGTAACGGACTGTGTCATTGCGTCGCCTGCCAATGACGTCATACACCCTCGATTTTCCAGTTTTATGTTATAGAAAACATGGAAACCCCAATGACACTTTAATCTGTTATGCTTTTTATTAGACGGGTGACGAACACACAGAGTATAGCATTATAACAGAACTTTCAACACACTCAAATGTATCTAGTATGAGAAAACAACGGAAGTGGTTGCCTGTGTCATAATAAAACCTCCGCTGCTTTCGTGCCATGTATCATGCTCATCCTTCATTAGCAATCGCTCCAGCATCCTCGTTTCACTTCCACGTCTTTCAACCCACCCTGCTTCATACTACAGTGACCTTAATAAGTCTTTAAAACATTAGCTCATCCATAACATTATTTCTACCCGAGTCCCGACGGATTGCATCAGCTCTGGGGATGAAGACTACAACTCCCATGATTACACACACACTCACGCTGTCATCAAACTACGCCTTTGGTTCTATGTTTGTTTTGAATATGCGCCCTCTATCGGCGAAAACTTACATATTGTGCCTTTAAAGTGTATTACAATACAGCTATTTACATGCAAATAGTTCAAAGACATTACATTAAATTCTCACTATATTAATTTCTTTCTTTCTCTTTTCTTCCTTTAATTCTTGAAAAACCAGCCCAATTGGTTTTGTTCCCTCAAAGTTCAAGACATGGTTATAGGCCTTAGAGAGCTGTGACACGGTCACTGACGGTTTCTACAATTGATAACGATGGTACTGAATGCACACTTGGACAGCATTAAAAATAACAAATACTAATGCTGTATCATCACTTAATGCAATATTGGCTAGACTAGAGTTTTGCTTAAGAACTAAAATTTGCTTTCGAAACAGTAGTATAAAAAAATCAAGCATGCAATGATGCCTAAGGAAATCACGTGTTAAGCAGGCCTACACGGCATCTGTGCCTGCAGGACTCCACGTAATTGAAGCAGATGCCATTCACAAAGTTTTACACATACCCTGCTGCTTGCGTGTTGGTTAATTAGATATTTTGGCTAACTGGTGTATGCTTTTAGCTACCATTAAGAGTATAGTACTCACACCGTTTCGCGGAATGCTGCAGATTTTTCCTAAAAATCAGCAAAGAAACATGAGGAAAAAAAGTTGTTGATATAGAGATGGAATGTGTATGTCTGTATCTGAACAAGGAATTACAGATTCTCCTTAGATCTGAGATCTCCAACAGATTTCAGAGAACTCACCTCAGACCAGCGTAAAAACAGCTACTGTATCCCATTGGGATACTCAACTTACCCCTCTAACAGAGGTAGACAGAAAGAGAACAAGTGAGAAAGACAGAGGATTGATTGCGACAAGCAGACCTAGTTCAATTCTTTAGACTGAAAAAGCCAGAAAGGTTTTTACTAACCCTTTACTATCTCGAAGACACATACCAAGAAAATATACAATGCAGACAGTCCGACAGATACAGATCTCAGAACCCAATGATATGTGACTGATTTGAAATTCACTAGAGCTGAACCGTTTCCTGTTTTTGAGGATCTACATTTTCTTATCAGAGCATCAAGATCTGCAAACAGAACCATTTAAACCCTGCCCAAGGCAGACTGAACTACTGCAGTATGGAAACACTTAAAGTAACTCAGTAATACTGTCCGCACACTGCATGGCACCGCAAGACCAATTTCAGTTTAAAAATCATATTTTTATATTGTCTAAACGAAATTCAGTACTATGACGCTATGATACAGTTGGTAGCATGTTCTGGATGGTCCCTGGATACTTAGCCAGCAATTTAGAAATTCAAAGTACTTCAGTTTAAATGTTCAACTACCATTTCAACATATGAAAATGATAATAAAAATAGGTTCAACCCTCATTAAAATACACAATGTGTGTTTTGGTTCACTTGAGACTACTTTCTAACCTATTTTTATCAACATTTTCATACGTTCAAAATGGTAGTGTCAAATATCTGCGGTAAAACTTCTGTTAAACATTGTCGCAAATTTGAATGCAATATCATATTTCCACATCCAAATGAGCTTTGCTGAAAAATCTACTTCAAGTTGCGGAGTTTAATTTATTCCTGTGCCACTAGGAGCACCAGTAAAAATGCAATGTGTTTGTTTGCATGAAACAACACTGACTAAATCATTGCCGTAACTTTTGGTACTGTCTGCTTTTTTGCAATTCTGTCTGTTTGGTGCCACTAGTTATGCAGATTTTTTTTTTTTTTTTTACAAATGAGTGAAGCCAAAACACATATACCATAGTTCAAAAGTTTGAAGTTAATGTCTTTTTTAAATAAATCTCTTTCTCTGCATTTTATTTGATCAAAAATACAAAAAAAAAACATTCATATTGTGACATTTTTACAATTTTAAATTATTATTTTTAGAAAGAGTGCAGCATTTTTTCAGCACTCAAAATATTTTTAAACAACGTCTTTACTATCACTTTTGATCAATTTAATGAGTCCTTGCTGAATAAAATTATTAATTTAAAAAACTGAACATTCACTGAAACAGAACTCTTGTCATATTGCACTACAAAATGAACTGTGGTAACTAAAGACCCCGTAAGCCTTTTCTGATTGGCTGAGAAAGCATCAGGAAGGGACACGTGTACAAAACAATGAAAACCTGACCTCACAGATGGGGTCTCGCTGCTTTTTTAAGCTGAATCACCTCACACCTGTCCAGCCCGAGGGGCTTTTTTTTCTCAAATTGCAGACAAACTCTCACAGACCTACACAGATGTTATAAGACAGGAAAATGTGTGTTTCTAATTCTTATGGTCCAGTCTGAACTTGCTGAAATACTTTCATGGATAAACATAAACTGCAGCCAGTCAGATGGTTTCTCACACACATTCACTTTCTCAACTCAAATTCACTCCAGATTTGACTTTGGGTCCACATGTCTTTTATGAGATGGGGGTCAGAGCTGGACTCTGTACCTGCAGTGTATGCGTGTGCGTTTGCAGAACAGACTGCACTTCTCTACTAACCTTTCAGCCCTGTCAAAATGCAGAACAATAACCAATTTGTCTGACACACACATACACGCATCATTAAAGTCACAGAGGGTGTTTAATGGCCAGTATGGAGCAAACATGTGCGTGTGTTTGTCGTTAATGAACAGTGTTGGAAATGATGCTCTATCGCAGTGCAGTGCCTTTATCCCGAGACGGAGAAAAAAACACCTCAGGGTCTTTTCCAGTTGTGTGTCTCTCATTTCCATCTGACCCACCACACACACACTCACACATACAGCATGACATACATAACTGTTGATGTGTCATGAAGTTCAATATATGATGGGCTACTGATTCAAAACTTCTTTAGGGATTTAGCTTTCTCTCTTAACACTCAGTTAAGTAAGACTGAACATGTCTGCTCTGGTGGTAAACTCTTGACACAAGGTTTTGTCATGGGTTTATGGTCATAGGAGCTCAAGCGCCTGCATACCTGAGCATGAGTCTTTCCCGCCGGTAGCTGATGACATCATTCAGGAGTCTACAAGCTTTCGAGGAAGGAAAAAAAAGGAAACGCGGGAAAGTTTTCCAGCAGCCGTGTACGGGGTCTGTTATTACCATTTTTGGGCAGACTCGCTCCCTGACAAGCCCAGCCCAAACCGCAGCAGATTCCAGCACTCGTTCTCTTTTTTCCTCCCCGTTTTCCAAGGGGGAGGGAAAGAGTGTGGGAGCGACAAATGTTTCACTCATATTTCAAATAGTTTTTAGACTTCTGTGCAAAAAAAGCACATCCGAGAGATTTTTATAAACACCCCCCTCCCCCAACTAATGGTCTACCGGAATGCGTTAACGGAGCTGGCACTGGCCTAGAGTTGGCAACCGAGAACTGGTTCTTAATCAGGACCGTTAAACATACCGGAACCGAGCGATTTTCATGACGTTTAATTCTGTTAACGGTACATTCCGCTGTTGATGAACACTAAACGCCGTGCTTAAATACACCGACTGTTTTTTTCCAGCAACTACCTTTCACTGCAACACCGCTACTGAATCAATCAGTCTAATTCCCGGACGAATGACTCTTATGAATCGATTCCTTAAGTGAATCTAAACCACGGTTCTAAAACAGACAACTCCTATGAACAAATCGAACAAATTCTGAATCAGTATGAGAGGTGCCTAAATTATTCCGAATCACTTTCTGAACCGTAAATTGTTAATTTCGTCACGACGCATGCGAAATGAGTCATATAAATTAGTCTATTAGTTACTGACTAGTTATACAGATGAAAGCGTGTATTTAAAATAGATATTATACATTCTGCCGTATTTAAAAAAGCGCAAACGTAACACAGTTACAATTGTTTGCAACTTGATATATCTGTATTGTTGTAATCATAAATTACCTCATCATTTGGCAAGAGAGTAACGTTACAGTATTAATTGCATTTCTTTTTTCAAAAGTCACTTCCTCTAACTACTAAAGAATCGTTAGGGAAATGGAATCAATAAGAGGAATCGGAACCAGAATTATTCTCATGTCTCACACAGGGTCTAAATAAAGTGAGCGTCGGATCATATGAGCCGCATCCACAGAGCAAAGGCTGCTGTCGCTGACATCTGTTGCGCGCCGTGAGGAGAATAGGTGGGCGCACGGTGTCCGGTGATCAGGGTCCCGGATCGTTTAGCTGGGGGCGGGCCGTCATAACGCTCAAATGAATGGACAGACAGAAGGGGTGAATAGGAACATGCGCAATCCCGCAACAGATGTCCCTTAAGTTTCTTATAATAAAGGCTGATGCTTTAAAAATATGTACAGTTTATAAGCTTTTGATTTTCTGTGCTCGCATACTTTAAGGGAAACAAATATTACACACACAATATAAACAAATTCATGCGTCGCAGTGCAAAGCCTGTTTGACTGAATGACTTGGGCCGTATCCACACTCATGCTTTCTTTCCTGCTGGTTCGCAAGTTCCCTTTGCACCTTAAACGAGTTGTGTGAAGAGATTATAGAGCGTAACGTTAACGTTACCTTTCGCTGTTGTTTCTCCCAGGCGGGGTCAAGCAGCAGATCCCGGTCCCAGTCATCTTCCTGCTGCATATAGTCATTCTCTCCTCCATCATATTGATGATGATGTTGTTGTTGTTGATGGTGGTGGTGATCCATTCTGAACTGCCGTTCCCGTCTCTCTCCGGTCCTCCGGTCTCTCTCTCTCTCTCTCCCACAGAGCGCTGCAGTAAACACTCCCGTGCGCACTTAAAACGATGGGCACGAAACTAACGTCGCTGCCTCGTTTCCCCTGCCCCGTTCACTCTCCCCAAACTCCGTGACTCCTTGCCTTTCTCGTCCTGTCCGTTTTTTCACGGCCGCTATCCAGAGTGGCGAGTAGGCAGAACCGCCAGCACGAGCATCGGCAGCAAAAACTTCACAGTAACGGAAAAAAATAAAAAAGAAGGACGACGCATGATTTCTGATTGGCTGGTGCGCAAAGCCTCAAAGCCCGCCCACTGGACAAGACTCGGTGGTGATTGGCTAACATCGCTGTTCGTTAATAGATTGGTGTAGGTTGTCTGCATGGACGTAGGTATTAGAAAAGCTTTCAGAGATATTTGTGCCACTTGAATTAATTGCGGGATGAATTTATGTTTGTTTTAATTTATTTAATGATTTATAAATAGTTGTTTTTTTATTCTTGCTGTTATAAGATAATCCTTTAATGTTTCTCACTGCCCTCCAGGTGACCACACCCTAAGTTGTTTTATCTCACCGTGTCTCAGGTAACAGCGCTCATGTTCCTTTTTTAGGGTGGAGGAAAGTGGTGGGGGATACCACATCCCCCAAAAAAATCTCTCATAAGTATTTAATCAATTTTAAGCTGTTTTTTTTTTTTTTTTTGTTATAGAACACGGAAGCTGGTTTAAACAGGTCTGGTAGACCAGCAAGAGACTATCTACTAGTTTGTGGTGGTCAAGCTGTTTTTTGTAACATGGTAGCTTGATCACCAGATAAAGTCCAGCTTGAACCAGCTATAAATCATATTCCAAAACACAGCTGCTATCTCCAGATGGATTTTGCCAACATGGTAATGAGCCTATGACTTTCACGCCATTATAAGTTATGGGAATAGATAAAAGACTGAAAGTGCTTCAGATAAAGCCCATATGTGGTCAGGCCTTTTCCATAAG
Source organism: Labeo calbasu (assembly GCA_019740295.1). NCBI lineage: Eukaryota > Metazoa > Chordata > Actinopteri > Cypriniformes > Cyprinidae > Labeo > Labeo calbasu. Next base: position 784 of record JAHKKF010517080.1, on the reverse strand, counting down.
GAAGTCTGCCTGGACTGGCATGGGACATCCCTCATGTTCATCATATCTAACCGGGGGATAGAAAAGACTGTGAAGTTTAAGACTATGAGATTTCCTCTCTCGAATCCTTGTGGTTATTTCTGGAACAGGGTTGAAATGATTAGTTCTGTTTATTCAGGGCATGTTTGAACAGCCATTGCGTGCTCTGACGCAAACAGATGTTCGCCTTGTGAGTATGTGATGCTCTGGGTCAGCAGTTCATTCCTGTGATGTGTAGCCCTGATCATTTTACTGTATTGGCTTTTTTCCCTTCATAAATTTAAGATGCACTTTTACTGAGGTCATTACTCACTCAACATATTAAAACATGCATATGGACCCTTCACATGCTCATTCTGCAACAGAAATTAAAGTCACTCAGTTTACATCTTGAACTGTCTCTTTTCCTGCTATTTTTGCATTAAATTGTACATTTATCCAATCTTTTCTTCCCATAAGAGCGAGCACAGCCATTTGTAAATTTTATTGGTCTGGCTTCCGGTCTCATCCGTGTCCAGCTATTTTTACCTGTACAAAACAGCTTGTTTTGCTGCTTGGTATTGCAATTTGGTGTATCTTACCATATTATTTTAATGTATTATCTGAATGATGAACACAGTGGTTTGTAGCACAAACAGTTTTACCATTTGCTGCATGTTGTTATTCTTCTCGTTATTTCCTTATATGTGACCCTGGACCACAAAACCAGTCGTAAATTTTTGGAAATTGAGATGTATACATTATCTCTGAAAGCTGAATTAATAAG